>APFE030061988.1:3293-156516 GCA_000404065.3 Pinus taeda | reverse complement strand
GTAAGTTCTTCAAGGATGAGGATATGGAAGCACTGTTTTGTGCTATTTCTATTATCCAACCAGATTGGATAAACGAAGCAAGGGATGAATGGAAGAAGGATGAAGAAGTATGGCCACTTATTCAAAAGTTGCAAAAGCTCCCAATTCAAACAGTATTTCGAAAAATTGAAGAGGAAGGAAAAATCATATTGGAACCTGGAGCAATCACATAAACAAGAACCCAACAACTACGAAATCGATCAATTTCAGAGTATCTCATCAAGTGGAAGAACTTACCTGCTGAAGATTCCACATGGGAGGAAAAGAATTGTATACAAAAGCATCAATAACTACTCAAGAGTTGAGGACAATGCTTTTTGAAGTTAAGGGGCATGTTAGGCCCCTATACTACTAGTGTAACCCCTTATTGTTATTAGTACAACCCCCTTATTATATTGATGTACCCATGTAGTGCCCATATTGTTATAATTGTGCCCCATAGAAGCCCACTATTGTTATTATTATGCCCCTCTGATTATATTATGCCCCTTAGACTCCTATATATAGAAAGGAGGTCTTTTCATTTGTATCATCCAAGAATCGTTCATTTATGTAATGTAAAGGAGGTTGCCCCCTCGAAGAGGCTAAATTCTAAGGCGTTGATCTATCTTTTATATCTTTCTTGAAGCTAGTTTCATAACATACCATCCCCATTGGAACGAATTTGAGTGTCAGCCTTTGAAGCCTTCCTCCAGTGATCAAATATGCTCTTACAAAGTGGTCTCAGAGTGTCAAAGTCAAATTTTGTCATTTCAGTGAGGTTTCAAGTAAAATTTGGTCACCAGGTATTCGGTCTAGGATTTGTTTTCACTCCTTTCAAAGTTGTCCAAATGTCATTCCATGTCACCATTCATCTGAGTGTACCACCATTCAGAGAGTTTTCATCATCATTTCAAGTTCCAATGGGTCATTTTACACCTTGTTCGTGCTTAAGTTGTGCTTAGGTAAGGCTCATTTCCCTCTCCTAGGGTTTTCAAGGTAATTTCTCTTGGATGGTCAAATCATAAAAAAAAATTGTGTCTTGATGTTCATATGCCTTCCCCTATCCTTAATGTACCTTATTAAACACTTCCCATCACTGATATCCTTCAAATTCCCCATTTTTCCACAAACCCTAGTTTCTTGCTACAATTTGACAATTTTCTAGGTTAAGCCTATGTTTTTCCCTTTTGGACCCCTTCCCCTCACTCAATATTTTAAATTCCACTTTCCCCTATTTCCTAACATCCCTCCCTACATCCCAAAATTTGCTCAAGAATTTAGAAGCCCCTTATCCCCTTCATTTCAACAAATCCCCTGTTCCACACTTCAGGGTAGGTTTTACTCAAATGATGTTTCTGAGAAATAGAAGATGAATTTGAAAAAAGTGGGAGACAATTTCGTCTACAATAGGCCAAGGAAGAAAAACCTCCTTCACGTTTTACACACGTGTCATGGTTTTAGAGAAATGTCAAAAATAAAGTTGCCTCAGAAGGGTTGTTGCACTTCTGGAGTGGCCTTGGGAAAATCAAGATTTCTCCTAGCTTGGTTGGCCAAATGACTTGATTGATGAGTGAAATGATATCTAGACAGAGAGATATTTCCAATGAGCTATCCTTAGCTCAATTTGGAGTTAAGGAAGACCTTCAAAAGTTGACTACAACAACACTCTGCATTTAGGCAGCCTCATTTTGCACATTTTGACCAGTCTTCGGAGATTAGACTTTTGACAAGGCAAATGACCTCCAAATTGGAAAATTCAAGATGTTCTAGAAGGTAGACTCGATAATCCTTCAAAAGTGCTATCAATCACCTAATTTGAACACCAGGAAGGCCTCCAAAAGTGTCTTGAAAAAATCTCTACGCACCTGGGCACCAGTGCTACGCACCCGACACAGGTTTTGCACTAAGATTTGGTCGTGCGCTACACATACAAAGTGCACTACGCACCTTGGAGGTAGTGCTATGAACCTGCCTATTGAGCTTCAAATCAAATTTCATCACCTTCCTCTGCCTCCAAATTCACAATTAACCTCTCAGCAAGTAAGTGAAGCCTCTCATCCTATCTAATAATCAATTTTTCATGAGTGGTGGTGATTTGCATGTCAAAAACACTAAACCCTAGTTGTCTCTACATTGGCTTGCAAAATTTGTATGGGGTATTGTCTTCTACTATTCTTATTCCCCTTTGATCATCTTCCTACACCCCATTCCCTTACACTAAATTTCCCTAAACCCTTTAATCTTTCCCTCTCCCAAAATTATTGGCACTCATTCCCTATTACAAAACCCTAACCCTCTACATTCCCAAAACACTAATTCCCATTTCCTATTCCCTCATTACATTCTTTCCACCATCAAAACCCTCATCGAAAGTCATAATAATAGTCAATCCCTAATTTCCCAAATCAAAAACAACAACCACTTCCTACATACATTGCTCACCCTCATACTATAAAAATCTCTTCATACTCATCATTTTTCACTCCAAATTTGTAAGTATGGAGACAGACTCGGCATATGGGAGGGATGATGAAATTGTTAGTGATTCTTCCCAAGAAGCTCATGTACCAAGAAAACTAGATAAAGGAGGAAAGCATATCTAGGAGGAGCCCACAACTCTCACAGAGTTACTTGCTTGCCCTCTTGCAGTGACCTGTTTTAAACATCAACCTTGTTATTAGTTTTGTGAAATAGTGGAGAGGGTTAAATATCATCATGAGCTTGCTAGATTATTTTCTCTTCATCTTCATAATGGCTAGGTGAACCTAGCTGGTGTCTCTTTCACCTTGACACATGAAACCATTGCAGCAACAACAAGCATCCCTAATGTGGGTGAACAATGGAATAAGGGGCAGCATGTGGGCAGAGAGCATTATGAGCCTTACATCAAGGCTAGTTATCAGAGGCAAATCAACAGGGTCTTCCCTTTAAAATACTTGTAGGATATTTATGCTCCACTCATGAAACTCATCATCAAGTATTTTACCCATGAGAAGAGGTTTTCCCGTCTATATACATACCATGTCAGATTGCTGATGCATTTCACAAGAGCAAGGATGATGAACCTCCCATACTTTATATGTAGGAATATTGGGAAGATGGATCTATATGTACAAAGGAAACCTCTTCCTCAGTAGTTTATTAGCATTTACCACTTCCCATTGATTAAAATTGTTGTTTTTCATTAGCTAAGCTTGCTGAATATTTCATGGGATACCTTCATTGCACATGAGGTTTTTGAAGGCCCTCTGGTGACTCCATCGGTGCTTCACAAGGAAGGAAGGCCTTCAAACCAGCCAGATGTTCATGAAACTGAAAATACAGGTGTGCCAATGTTTTTTACATATGAGAAAGGCACCAAGAGACTTTTTGACGCTGCTAAACGAGTACTATCTCCACCAGGTGTGGAAGGGGCCTCGTTTTCTTCACCGGACAACAAGAAAATGATATCTTCACTTGGGGTGAAAGGGGCTCTGCCTTCTTCTTCAGCTGAACAGGTACACGAAAAAGGTAAAGGAAGCAACATGTGCATGATGAAGGCCCTATTGAAGGGAAAGACAGAGATTTTGTCTTGGTTGAGGAGGATGATATTGATTTGGGCCCTCAAAGCTCAAAACTCAAAGATATGATCATCAAAGAAAAAGAGGCTAAAATTCAAGCCTTTCACCTGACCTTGAGAGGGCCAAATGGATCATTAGCTTCCTTGAGCAAGAGAACAAGCAGCTGGAGGACAAACAAACTATCATGGAGCTACAAGCAATTAGAGAAAACATGCAAGCAACAAAAAGAAGGAAAATCAAAATGACACCCCTTAAGCAAGAAATTGAGGCTGACTAGGAATCATGGTTAGAGAGGACAAACATTCACTTGGAGAAATTGCTTGAGAAAGCTAACAATGAGAAGAAAATGTTGCACCATATGGCCTATCACTACTTAACCCGTAATAAAATTTGCAAAACAAGGGTGAAGAGGTTAAAGGCCAAACTAAAGAGAGCTTTGAGAGGCAAAAAGGAGAAAGATAAGCTCAAGGTCTTCATTGAAGCATCATTGGCCCAACATAGCACATAAAATGGATCACTCATGCCAAATTTCAAGAAATTTGGTGAAGTTTTTGGCATTTTTGGAATATTTGAGGCAAAAAACAGGTTTTTTCAATAGGTGCATAGCACCACTGGCGCTACACTTTTGATGGGGGCTTCCATTTGCAAAAAGCTTTACATTTGTGGAATCCACATAAAAATTTATGCATTCTCAGAAATGGCTGAGAAATTTTGACAAGTTCTGGACCTCCAAAAGAGCCAAAAACACCCAAAAAATTCCCTCTCTGCTAGTTTTTTGCCACACAGGAAGTAGTCTTGGGAGATTGCATTTTTGGATGGGCAAATGGACTCCAAATCCAAACATTCAAGTTGTCCCAAGAAGTAGACTCACCAAGCTTTCGAATGAGATTTTCTAAACCAAATTTGGACTTCGGGAAGCCTTACAAAACTGGCTTAGAAAAATCATTATGCATAGGATCAGTGGTGCTATGCATAGGAGAAGAACTTGCCAATTTTGCCTGTTTGCTCAGAATTTCGCCTAGTTTTCTACTAGTTTGACTTTTTCTTCTCTCTTTGGTAAGTTCATGATGTAATATGATGTAGATTGATGTAATATGATGTAAAAATGTGAAAAATGACATAAGGAGGTTGATACATCAATTAGAGTCGTTTTGATGATGAATGAATCAGTTTCCATAGTTTTAGAGGCAAGTTATTCCACTGCCTATTTTTCAGTTCCTAGTTTACATCTTGTTGAAATAGATCCTTAACTCGTGGATTTGACCCCTGATGGATAGCATAGGTGGTTTTATTCCTATATCTTTTACTTTCTTAGTCATTTGTCAAGGTTGGAATCTTGTGGATGAATTGAGCTACTATTGTAAATCGCTTCTACAGTTTGGCAAGGAAATGAACCAGGGTTTTGCAACATTTTGTGGGATTCTTGTGGTAATGTGAATTAGCATTGTTTTGTCCTTTGTTATTTAGTTTATCTTATGTGTATATGTGCCATCATCTCTCTTTTTTTTCATAACTGAATGAATCAATATTAAAGGGTGGAATCCATTGATGTTGAGTGCTCTGCCTTGGGGTTTGATTTAGTTCTAAATGTTTTCTGTTGTTTGAAGAGGACTCATGAAACTTTCATGCCCTCTCCAACTCCTTGCCGGTGTTTAGACTCACCATCGCATTCATTTCAAAGTGCTAAAACACTTCCCTACCTCGCCCCATAGAAACCTCTGCAAATCTGAGTTGATTTCCTGTACCCAAAGCTGCCTTCGTCATTTGATCCAACAAAAAAACATTAAAATCAATAAAATTCCCCTCAGCATATACCTAGCGTAAAATTAGTATTCATACCAGTCATCTCAAGCCTTACTTGCCATATTTTCTTTGAGATTGACAAGGAGAGAGCCCTCTCCCGACCTGGTAGGGCTAGCTACCAAGTTAAGCGTGGTTTGATGTTACCCTAAAACTTCCTTTCTTAGCCTGAGGTAGATTTAGGCTATAACATAGTGGTGACCATACTGAGGAAACGTAGTTTTATGTTCCTCAACAAAATGTAATAAAATTCAAATCTGATTATTGATGGTGGACAATGATCAAACACTGGAAGGCTGAAATCATTCACTGGGAAATTCCAAATCAGTTTCGAGATCAGATCCAAGGACTCCATTGGAGGATGAACCTGACTAACAAAAACATGAAAGGAAAATATGGAAAGATCAGGTATTCAAATTGGATTTTCATCCAAGACATTATGTTCTTTGTTATAAATTATTTCTTCTCTTTTCCTGAGAATGTCAAGAAGGCTTTGCAAAGTATGTTGTATTTGAGAAAAGATCCTTGGCCTGCATGTGATTCCTTCCCTTTGAAGATTGTGAATACCAAATATTTGCATGTCTTCGATCTTGATCAAGACCCTTTTTTCAAATCTTGTGATGATTGTCTTCAAACTAGTGAGCGTCAAGAGACCAAGACTGATTCTACACCTTCTGTACATACTCTTGTACCTTGTAAAATTACAGATCGATACAAGCCTCTGATTTTACCTCCTATATCGCATGCTTTCCCTAAAAATCATGACCTATATCTACCAAGATTTGATGGTGAATGTGACAACATCACTGCTGAGAGACATGTATTGAATTTTGAGTCTTTTCTCAACCTTTCTGAAGTTGATGAAGAAGATGTCAGTATTAGGATTTTTCTCTTTCTTTGCAAGTCAAAGTCAAGAGTTGGTTCAAAACCCTACGTGATGCAAGCATCTGAGATTTCCAGTAGTTCGTCAAACTTTTCCTCGATAGGTTGGTGGTCAGACAAAACCCTTTCTTGATTATAGAAGAGTATAACTAGCTGAAAAGACTGCAAGGGGAGACAATACAACAATTTTATGCCAGATTTAACCAAGTCTACTTTTCGATGTTGGTTAATATAAGACCTCCTCTTGGATCTGCCCTCTTGCACTACCCGGAAACCTTTGATCCGGAAATGGAGTTTCAGCTAAGAGAAAGGAATCTTGCAACACTTGAAGAGATGCAAAACGATGCAGTAGATGTAGAGGCTCATTTGCTAATCATAAGGGCAAAGTTGAAGGAAGAAGAGATGAAGAACATATATCTCGAGGAATCAAAATCTTTAGAGGTAAAGCTCAACATTTTGGTAAGTGCAGTGGAAGAGATGATGCAGAAGATCACTACAAGGAATGAGTATGATGTTGAAGACCATGGCTCGCTGATTGAAGAAGAACAAGAGTATGATGATGATTATATTGATCCAGGTGGATGTTGGTGGCCACCCACCTATCCCATTTGGACCCCCACAACTGTCTCTTTCAGTTTTTCAGTTTCCTTAATTATAGCACAGTTTACTATTTTTAGCAGTTTTTTGGGTCCCAAACTTCCGGAGCCGTTTTGAGGCCCTAAACGACGTTTTTTGGGAAATCTACCACCAACGATTTTTCTAACTAAAAATCATGTTTTTCGTCGTAGTCCTCGGAGAGATCTTTCTAACGGGCTATCATGCACGTCAAACAGAGATAATACGACCAATTCGCGACCCCAGGAAGTTGATGTACCAACTTACCCAAAAATGGGGCCCACAATTTGGCGTTTCATCTTCTAGGGTCAGGTTTTGGAATGTGAAGGGTTTTCCATTGTTTCTCAACAATAAATAGGCCTTCGAGCCTCATTATAACACAGTTCAGAACAGTTCAGAGGCATGTAGCCGCACATCTCTTCTCAGAGATAAGCTACCATCTTCCTAGCTGGTTTATTTCCATTTCTGGTTGTAAGCATATTTCAGTATTTTCCATTAATGAAATGAAGTATTATTTCTGCTGCATCTTTGTGTATATGGTTATCTCTATATTTTATTGCATTCCTGTTTAAATCCAGATCATATATCCTCCAAACAGAAGCTAATCTTGCAGACAAATCAGCAGCTAGTTTGTGGGAGGAGGAAGTTCACTTTCCGTAGTTCGAGTATAGTGATCAGCCATTGCATATTACCTATGGAAGTGAGGAGGAAAGTGAAGAAAAATTTGAAGCAAGTGAAGGATCTTTGCCTTTTTTTTTTGCTTTGTTTCAGTTCATCAGAGACAACTTTCATACAATCAGAAATCAACTGTCGATGAGTCTTGATTTGGACCATCTTGAGGGCAATGAAAACCTTATTCAAGACTTTTCATATCCAAAGTTGTAGCCTCTGAATGCCATTGATTTTCAAGTTGAAAATGAAGATTTGGAAGCTGGACCATATGATCAAATGATGAAAGATGATTCCATACCATTTTGTTTTGAATCATTTCATTTTTTGAAGGGAAAAATGCATGTTATATCTTCAAATGAGCAGCCTGTAAAAAATCATGCAATATCATTAGAAACAATAAAAAATGGGTTGCAATAGTCTTTTCAAGTTTTTCATGATCCAATAGCTGATGTGTTGGATGATGTTTGCAGTCAAAGTCCTTCTCCATTAGCTACCTATGAGCTTGAAAAAAGTATTGATACAAACTTGATCCGGTAGCTAGTTTCTTTGTCATTTTCAGCAGGAGTCTCGTCACAAAGCTCGGATGAAATTTTGTATTCATGGTATGAGGAGAAGAAAAATAATCCATTGGATGAGATAAGTCCTAGTGTGCATGAATTTCAAGATACTTATGCAGTGTTTTTGAACTCAGATGGAGAATCCATATCATTCAACGGATCTGTTTACAAGTTTTCATGGGAGTTTCCTTTCAGTAGTTCTCTCTTGTTTTTCATAAGCAAGCACTTATGGAGAATGAAAACAACATCCAGAATGCTTACTTGTTTGCATTAGTTATTTCACTTCACTTGATCAGATGATGAATGGAACAAATAGAGTAGGTTTTATTGAATAAGCTCCATTTTGAGCATATTTTCCAATTTGTCAGTTGTGTTTTAGTATTGAGTCAGTTTCAAGTCAGCTTGTGTCATCAAGTCATCAATTTTCAGATTGAGTTTTTGACTCCATGCCCAATGGATAAGGCACTGGTCTTCTCTCCCAAAGATCTGTAGTTCTTGGCACCTCCAATGAGCTACCATCCCCATTGGAGCCAATGTTAGTGTCATCATTTGAAGCCTTCCTCAAATGATCAAATATGCTCTTACAAAGTGGTCTCAAAGTGTCAAAGTCAAATTTTGTCATTTCAATGAGGTTTCAAGTAAAATTTGGTCACTAGGTATTAGGTCTAGGATTTGTTTTCACTCCTTTCAAAGTTGTCCAAATGTCGGTCCATGTCACCATTCATTTGAGTGTACCATCATTCAGAGAGTTGTCAACATCATTTCAGATTCCAATGGGTCATTTTACACCTTGTTCGTGCTTAAGTTGTGCTTAGGTAACGCTCATTTCCCTCTCCTAAGTTTTTGAAGGTAATTTCTCTTGGATGGTCAAATCATCAACAAAACTTGTGTCTTGATGTTCATACACCTTCCGCTATCCTTAATGTACCTTATTAAACACTTCCCATCACTGATATACCTCAAATTCCCCATTTTTCCACAAACACTAGTTTCTTTCTACAATTTGACAATTTTCTAGGCTAAGCATGTGTTTTTCCCTTTTGGATCCCTTCCCCTCACTCAATCTTTGAAATTCCACTTTCCCCTATTTCCTAACATCCCTCCCTACTTCCCAAAATTTCCTCAAGAATTTAGAAGCCCCTTATCCCCTTAATTTCCCTTCATTTCAACAAATCCCCTGTTTCCTAACATCCCTCCCTACCAAAAATTTATGAAGAATTTAGAAGCCCCTTCCGCCCTTCATTTCCCTTGATTTCGACAAATCCCCTGTTCCACACATCGAGGTAGGTTTTACTCAAATGTTGTTTCTAAGAAATAGAATATGAATTTGACAAAATTAAGAGAGTTTTTTTGTCTACAATAGGCCAAAGAAGAAAAACCTCCTTCACTTTTTACACAGGTATCATGGTTTTAGAGAAATGTCAGATATAGTTGCCTCACGAGGGTTGTTGCACATCTGGAGTGGTCTTGGGAAAATCAATATTTCTATTAGCTTGGTTGGACAAATGACTTGATTGATGAGTGAAATGATATATAAATAGAGATTTCTTTCTAATGAGCTATCTTGAGCTCAATTTGGAGTTAAGGAAGACCTTCAAATGTTGACTGCAACAACGCTCTAAATTTAGGTATCCTCATTTTGCACATTTTGACCAATCTTTGGAGATTGGACTTTTGACAAGGAAAATACTTCCAAATTCGAAAATTCAAGATGTTCTAGAAATTAGAATCAATAAGCTTTCTAACGAGCTATCACTCGCCCAATTTGGACACCAGGAAGGCCTCCAAAAGTGTCCTACAAAAAGCGCTACACACATGGGCACCGGCGCTATGCACCTGCCTAGTGCTACGCACCTAGCGCAGGTTTTGCACTGAGATTTGGTCGTACACTACGCATACAAAGTGCACTACACACCTGGGAGGCAGCACTATGCACCTACCTATTGAGCTTCAAATGAAATTTAATTGCCTTCCTCTGCCTCCAAATTCACAATTAACCTCTCAACAAGTAAGTGAAGCCTCTCATCCTATCTAATAATCAATTTTTCATCAGTGGTGGTGATTTGCATGTCAAAAACACTAAACCCTAGCTGTCTCTAAATTGGCTTGCAAAATTTGCATACGATATTGTCTTTTGCTATTTTTATTCCCCTTTGATCATCTTCCTACACCCCATTCCCTTAGATTAAATTTCCCTAAATCCTTTCCTCTTTCCCTCTCCCAAAATTATTGGCACACATTCCCTATTACAAAACCCTAACCCTATACATTCCCAAAACCCTAATTCCCATTTCCTATTCCTTCATTACATTCTTTTCAACATCAAAACCCTCATCCATAGTCATAATATCAGTCAATCCCTCATTTCCCAAAGGAGAAACAACAGTCATTTCCTACATACATTCTTCACCCTCACACTATAAAAATATCTTCATACTCATCATTTTTCACTCCAAATTTGTAAGTATGGAGACAGACTTAGCATATGAGAGGGATGATAAAACTATTAGTTATTCTTCCCAAGAAGCTCATGTACCAAGAAAACCACACAAAGGAGGAAAGCATATCCAGGAGGAGCCCACCACTCTCACAGAGTTACTTGCTTGCCCTCTTGTAGTGACCTATTTTAAACATCAATCTTGTTATCAGTTTTGTGAAATGGTGGAGAGGGTGAAATATCATCATGAGCTTGCTAGATTATTTGCTCTTCATCTTCACAACGGCCAGGTGAACCTAGCTCGTGTCTCTTTCACCTTGACACCTGAAACCATTGCAACAGCAAAAGGCATCCCTAATGTGGGTGAACGATGGAATAAGGGGCAGCATGTGGGCAGAGAGCATTATGAGCCTTACATCAAGGCTAGTTATTAGAGGCAAATCAGTTGGGCCTTCCCTTTCAAATACTTGCAGGATATTTACGCTCCACTCATGAAACTCATCATCAAGTATTTTACCTGTGAGGGGAGGTTTTCCCATCTATATACATACCATGTCAGATTGCTGATGCATTTCACAAGAGTAAGGATGATGAACCTCCCATACTTTATATGCAGGAAAATTGAGAAGATGGCTCTATATGTTCCAAGGAAACCTCTTCGTCAGTAGTTTAGTAGAATTTATCATTTCTCATTGATTACAATTGTTATTTGCATCAGCTAAGCTTGCTGAATATTTCATGGGATACCTTCATTGCACATGAGGTTTTCAAGGGCCCTCTGGTGACTCCATCAGTGCTTCACGAGGAAGGAGGACCTTCAAACTAGCCAGATGTTCATGAAACTGAAAATACAAGTGTGCCATTGTTTGTCACTTATGAGAAAGGAACCAGGAGACTTTTTGAAGCTACAAAACAAGTACTATCTCCACCAGGGGTGGAAGGGGTCTCATTTTCTTCACCGGACCACAGGAAAATGCTGTCTTCACCTGGGGTGATAGGGGCTTTGCCTTCTTCTTCAACTAAACAAGTAAAATACAAAGATAAAGGAAAGCAACAGGTGCATGATGAAGGCCCTAGTGAAGGGCAAGATAGAGATTTTGTCTTGGTTGACAAGGATGATATTGATTTGGGCCCTCAAAGCTCAAAACTCAAAGATATGATCATCAAAGAAAAAGAGGCTAAAATCCAAGCCTTGTCACATGACCTTGAGAGGGCCAAATGGATCATTAGCTTCCTTGAGCAAGATAACAAGTGACTAGAGGACAAACAAACTATCATGGAGCTGCAAGCAATTAGAGAAAATAGGCAAGCGACAAAAAGAAGGAAAATCAAAATGACACCCCTTGAGCAAGAAATTGAGGCTGATCGGGAATCATGGTTAGAGAGGACAAACATTCACTTGGAGAAATTGCTTGAGAAAGCTAACAATGAGAAGAAAATGTTGTGCCATATGGCCTATCACTACTTAACTCGTAATAAAATTTGCAAAACAAGGGTGAAGAGGTTAAAGGCCAAACTAAAGAGAGCTGTGAGAAGAAAAAAGGAGCAAGATAAGCTCACAATCTTGGCTGAAGCATAATTGGCCCAACATAGCACATAAAAAGTATCACTCATACCAAATTTCAAGAAATTTGGTGAAGTTTTTGGCATTTTTGGAATTTTTGAGGCAAAAAACAGGTTTTCTTAGTAGGTGCATAGCACCACCGACGCTATGCTTTTGATGGGGGCCTCCATTTGCAAAAATATTTACATTTTGGAATCAGCATGAAAAATTATGCATGCTCAAAAATAGCTGAGAAATTTTGACAAGTTCTGGACCTCCAAAAGAGCCAAAAACACCCAAAAAATGCCCTTTCTGCCAGCTTTTTGCCACATAGGAAGTAGTCTTGGGAGATTGTGTTTTTGGAGGGTCCAATGGACTCCAAATCAAAAAATTTAAGTTGTCCTAGAAAGTAGACTTACCAAGCTTTCTAATGAGATATTATTCATCTGATTTGGACTTCTGGAAGCCTTCCAAAATTGGCCTAGAAGAAGCGCTACGCATAGGATCAGTGGCACTATGCATAGGAGAAAAATTTGCCAGTTTTGCTTGTTTGCTCAGAATTTCGCCTAGTTTTCTACCAGTTTGACTTTTTATTCTCTATTTGGTAACTTCATGATGTAATAGGATGTAACATGATGTAATATGATGTAAAAATGATGAAAAATGACTTAAGGAGGTATATACATCAGTTAGAGTTGTTTTGATGATGAATGAATCAGTTTCCATAGTTTTAGAGGCAAGCTGCTTCACTGCCTATTTTTTAGTTCCTAGTTTAGATATTGTTGAAAAAACTCCTTGACTCATGGGTTCGACCCCTGATGGCTAGCATAGATGGTTTGATGCCTATATCTTGTACTTTCTTAGTCATTTGTCAAGGTTGGACTCTTGTGGATCCATTGAGCTACTATTGTAAATCACTTTTATAGTTTGGCAAGGAAATGAACCACAGTTTTGTAGAATTTTGTGGGACTCTTGTGGTAATGTGAATTAGCATTGTTTTCTCCTCTGTTATTTAGTTTACCTTATGTGTATATGTGCCATAATCTCTCTTTTTCTGCATAACTAAATGAATCAAGATTAAATGGTGGAACCCATTGATGTTGAGTGCTTTGCCTTGAGGTTTGATTTAGTTCTAAATGTTTTCTGTTGTTTGAAGAGGACTCATGACACTTTCATGCCCTCTCCAACTCCTCACCAATATTTACACTCACCATTTCATTCATTTCAAAGTTCTAAAACACTTGCCTACCTCGCCCCACAGAAACCTCTAAAATTTGAGTTGATTTCCCGGACCCAAAGCTGCCTTCCTCATTTGATCCAGCAAAAAGCCATTAAAATCATTGAAATTCTTCTGAGCATATACCTAGCCTAAAATTAGTATTCATACCAGTCATCTCAAGCCTCACTTACCATATTTTCTTTGACATTGACAAAGAGAGAGTCCTCTCCTGACTTGGTAGGGCTAGCTACCAGGTTAAGCATGGCTTGATGTTACCCTAGACTTGCCTTTCTCAGGCTGAGGTAGATTTAGGTTATAACAGTGGGGCCTACAGCTACCCTTTATTTTCTAAGCTCCCTTCTATTTTCTATTACAGGCCCAACGAACCCATGGTATCTACAACTTCCCTAATTTCCTTCTACCCTTGGCACCGGCTACTAGTGAATCAGTTTGTTAGGGTGGCTCTGGGCTACTACTTCTAAGCTGGTTGGGTGTCTACATCTCATACCTCTGCAGCCTATGCTGGTGAGGAATGCTTACCTCATTTCACTCTCCCATCTTTGCACGCGCCTACCTCCGCCATCCATGCCCTTTTCTTAGCATCTTCGAAGCTGCACCCTTTCCTAAAGGGACGGTTGCATGTGATGCTTTTGCGGATACTTCTAGCTGCTCCTTTGCCCCTATTGTCTACATCCTATTACAATTTAGGGTTGTTACTTCATGCAATCGATTCTGCCATCATTCAATTTCTTCATCTGAGTCTGACGTGCAAGAACTATCATGGCCCATGAGATTCTACCATCTATTTTTGGATTTACCCTATCCTGATCTTGCATTGTAATCTGGTAGATATAGTCCAATTCACCATCACTGTCTTCATTGCGCACGGGCTCAGTATAGCATGCCCCTTCAGCTGGATCCAATGGAACCACTACGCCAAGAGCTTTCTTTTCGAATATCATTTTCCATTTCTTGAGGTTGATGACTCCATTCATATCCATTGCCCAATCTATCCCTAGTAATGCAGGATAATGGTTACTATCATCCACAATTTCTATGACCTCAAAATCAGTTTGCGTGCTAACGCCATCAATGTCTACTGTAACCATGTTCAATCTTCTCATGGGTAGAATCTTTTGTTGGTTAGCCACATGTAACTGAATTGGAGACCATTGTAGTGTCGGCCTACCCATGCGCTCCCAAGTCTGTTTTGGTAGGACATTTGCGTCAGACCCCAAATCTAAAATTACCTAGTCCATCTCATAGTCTCCAATCTGAACAGTCAGTTGCATTTCCTACCCTGTGTGAAAAGCATGTTTGCTAACTTCTGGACCATTTGAGGTTCGTCTACTCCCGGGCATCAAGTTGTCAATTCTTGCAAACCTTTTACCGCTTTAGCATCCTTGATTAAGTTCATGTAGGTTTCCAAGAAGGTGGTTAGCATAGAATCATCCTTCTTTGATCCGAATTGATCCTTACTATTCGAAGTAGAAGCTTAATGGTTTTGTTTGCTTCTTGGCTTCCATAATGGTTTTTTTGCACACTCCAAGTCAAATTATGGTTATTTTTTAGTGGCCTTATGGACCCATGTATCTGCCTCTAGCTACTTCCCCTTATCTTCTTAGCTTTCATAATGGTTTTGTTTGCATGCTCCAAGTCAAATTCTCGTTATTTCTGAGTGGCCGTATGGAACCATGTATCTGCGTCTGGATACTTCCCCTTATCTTCTTCGATAGTGGTGCCACTTCTGAGCATCATATTTACATTTGGATCTTCCACGTAGGGTTTAGCCTTCATCATTTGGACGTTCTAAGTAGGGTTATCTAGAAGCACCCCCTTTTCCTGCATCTGAGCAATCAGCGTGGGGAAATTGACTGCTTCGTGGTCAAATTGGTAATAGTAAGGGCAACCTGATTTGGTCGGGTTTGTGCAATCAAGCACGTAATTCCTTGGTCCTCCACAATTATAGAAAATTAATTGTCCTCGTCCCCATCCAGGTCCCATTCTCCCGTGGCCTCATCTGCATCCTTGGTATCCTCCTCGTGCAAGCAGTGCAGTGGGATCCTACCTGTGCACCTCTGTTTGCATCCTATAAGTAGCTGTTCGATCCATAAACATCTTGTAACTTCGACAGTTCCTTTCATCGTGCCCCACCGTCCTGCAGAAGTTACAAAATAATTGTTCAGGGGGGGGTTGTCTTAACTTCGGCAATAGGTGACAATTGTCTGTGGCATTCTTTCCTCCCACCTGACAGATTGTGCACCAGAGTGTGGGCGTCATGCTTGACCCAGCTTGTACCTGTGGTCTCAACGATATTTGTCCTCCTCCTACCACATATTTTGTGAAGAATGGGCAATGGTCCTTATCGTGGCCCTGTCCCTTATATGTGATACACCATAACTCTTCTCGTACTTCTGCCCGGGGCACCTACCCTTGTTTTAAGCTTCGCATTTCCAGACATAGATTTTGTATTTGCGCTTGTATTTGCTATAATCCTGACCCTGGATCCTGTATTGGGGTTTCGTGCAGCCACATTGCTACCTCTGGTGCTTCATCTTGGGTTGAGATCTTTTGTTGTGACAAAGCCGACCTCAGGTATGGCGTTAATGATGTGACAAACCAAGTGCAGTGCTGCACATCTGACAGTGTCATGTTGGCCTCTTAGATGGTGCTTTTCAACCTCGGATCCAAGTCCCATGGGGTTTGACAAGGAAACATTGCAATTTCCTTGAACCCAATAACGGAATGTACTTCTAACTTTGGTTGCCCAAATTCCTTGTTTAGCACCTCCTGGATTACTGCTATTCCTTCATTTGGATGATAACTTGAGTATTTCATGTACCAAGTCAATGCGCGGTCCTGTAGTGCGCTAACTAAGGTAGCCTTCTTGATGTTATCATCTGTGATGCCTTGAGCATCCCACACAGACATTATCACAAACCAGAACTGACCTAGTTCCTCATTTCCTACACCCTTAAATATTGCCAGTTGGACTGCGCTCTCCATCCTAATTTTCGGTGGTGGGGGAGGTGGGGTTGGTGTTCGTGTGGATGGGTTTGATGCAGGTGAAGTGAGTGGTGGCGTGGATGGAGGTGTTATTAGTGGGAAGCGCTCCTTAATCAACCAAATTGCACTTCTTGGTGAGAACTTCGTGAGCTGCTCCTCACTTTCCCATGAAATAGAAATCAAAGGACTATTCTCTACCCCTCCCATTCCACAGTAACCTCTTCCACTCCATGTTGTAGAAATTTTGAATAATTTAACACATATTCAATGGAGATTATCCTGATCATGTACTATTGCGGAAAACATACATAATACATAAGCTCCTCTACGTTGATCATCAATATAGCAGCATCAATAACAATAAAACATCAAGAGCATTCACAATTAACACAGTATGTATCCCGGGGAAAGCATCTCGCTAAAAACCCCAACTATCTGTATATTAATGGATTGAGTCATGTAACATTACACAGCATAATACTTCTCACAAGTATCTCCACCTCTGTTACACACAATACAGCTCAGATCTGAATCAATCACAGGTTCAAATCTCTTCCGCTGCCATGCCTGCCTCCTCCGCGCAATCCTGCAAGAGAATACTGATGAATGGCTGAAGCAAAAACGTATTTGCCTTGGATATATCACGCAATCCTCATTGGCAACTCAATCCCACTGATTGTGCAAATCATCATGCACAACTATAGTCACAACTGATAGCAATCTGATCCTCTAACACCTGTCCCTGCTGAACTGAACATGCACTGACATGCAACTGAGTTAACTGATGTATTCATTAATTGTATTATGAGTTAATAACTTGTGAATTAATTAATAACTAATTCACCCAACTCATCTCTAGTCTATTTGCCAGTTAGACTAAATACAACCAGTTTAACAAAGCTAAACTGAACACAAATCCATCAACTGCACCTCCAGTCCACTAAACTCAAATCACTTGAGTTCTAACTGAAGTCCTGCATGCAAATATTAGTCATCCCATAGGTAACCACGTATTCCTTCTGGGATCTGCATGTACCACATCCGTAGCTCATCCTGAAGTGCTCAAAGAGAATAAGACAAAGTTTATAGTCTAAATATTATTATGAGCTAATAATATTTGACTGTTCTATATTTAGACTGAGCAGTCACTCCGCTGTGATCTAAAAAATAGAAGTCCATCTATTTTTCCCAACTTGATCAATTATCCATAAACAACAACCTGCAATCCATAGACATGATCCATATGTCTAAAAATAGACATAGTCTATAAATAGACTTGCGCCAAAAATAGCCTGCGGGTCCACTTAGTGAAGGCGACTCCTTTCCACTAAGCTCCATCATCTTGTTGCATTCTCAACAAGCATTTCTTGTTGCACACTTTTCAACAGATCTTGTTGCCTAGTTTATTGTCGGAGGATGTTTCAATCATATGATGGATTGAAACCATCAACCAAATGATAGCTTTATTGCGAGGTTTTGGATAGTAGATAATAATTTTGTGCCACTCATACCATAAAATGGCTAAAGAGGAGTTTAAGGCAACTTCACATTTGCTTCAAATTACTCTATATGATGAAGCTCTTCAATAATGAGCTACCAAACTAAGATATTATTTTAAGTTTGATTAGATTTGTCAAACCCACAGTGCCAACATTTGGTCTCCACTCCATTGTATTAGCACTAGGTATAACCCATGAAACCCTTGTTCAAAAGACTTCAAAGAAGCATCTGAGAGAATTTACACCTTGAAGATGAAGTTGAGAAAGGGAACCAACCAAGAGGGTATTTAGCCAAAAAAATTTGAGTACTATCATACTATTTTTTAGTTATAGGGTATGATTGATGCATAGAGGTCATGATGCATACATGCATTGAACTTATACTTCAAAAAATTTCACTTAAACAAGAAAATATCTACAATCAAGATTTGACCCTATTAGCTAATGGTTGATGATGAATTTCGTCAGTTGAATAGTTTCAAGTTGTTTCTTTCAAAGCACCATAGGATTATATTTTCACCCTACCTCCTTAGGATTTACAAATGATTTGAATAATATAAGTCCCTAGGAATTCTTATCAGCAAAGGATTTATCAAATTCATCCCCAAAATGAATGAGCTATAATTGATTACGAGTTGGTGTCAATTACCCTCATCAACGTTTCCTTTTTGGCCAAGGCCATGGCCTTGTAGTGACAACATGTCTTATCTTAGGTTATTAGTGCAAAGTAGAAAATTTCACTTGAGGTTGGTTTCCCCTTGATAATGTACTTACTATATAGTATGGTATGGAGTGCACCAAATTCCTAGGGTTGAAGGCACTTTTCAATAAAAATAGATTTTTTAGAAAGGCTACAATTGGGTGGAGTGGTTGTTCATTCTTACCATGATTTAGGCTTTGATTTTGGAAAGTGCTTTATTTAGGTGGTGGAAACATTATTTTTGGATTCTTCAATATGTTTGTGTGTTAATCAAGCTAAATATGAGGAAGTTCAGTTGTTGAAATAAATTAGGTAATGATGCCCCTTAGCCCTGAATTTATATGTGTTGGCTATAAAATCCCTTGGAAACCTCCTCCATCATTAACCTATTGAAGGATTGATTAAAGGTATTCCATTTCTATGGTCCGATGTTGGAAAAATGGTTAATGATCATTTTTTGGACGACTCTTCGCATATTATCCTCTAAGACAAATAGTGGGAGGATAACACTATCAATTATATTTGTAATTTTAATGAGGCCTTAATTTTTAAGCTTCAAATCGCTAAAACTAGTTGTAGATGTTAGAGTAGGATGTCATCCATGATTGGCTTCCGTATCAAGGGCAGGTTTTGGTTCTACTTGGGCAATTATTTAAATTTCTAGGGAAGTCCTTTGCTTTCCAAGGTTGCAACGAATAGCTAATAAAGTGGATTTCTTTGCAAGGTTACAATGAATAGCTAATAAAATAGACAAGTGAATGCCTCAACCTCTATCCTTAACAACTATGTTTCAAATTTGTTCTTGCAAGGTTCTTATTTCGACTTGTGTACTATTATTCTTGTTGGGTTATGTTGGTTGCAATGTATAAATTGTTGGAGAAACTACTTTGAGACTTTCTTTAGGCGAACCTACAAGTAAGAAAAGGTTTTCATCAAGTTAAATTAGAACTTTGTTGTAGCATACCCAATACTAACCCCAATCCTAACTAATGTCAAAAGGAGGTAGTTACTATGCTGACCCAATCCCCAAGGTCTAGTTATGGAAATGGGGTCTACATTTTTTGACCTTTTTCGACTTCTTCAAAACTTAAAATGGATAACACCATTGTGCCCATCTTGATGAGCCTCATCATTGGGTAATTATATGGGCCTTAATTCACCTCCTAGATTAGTCAAACCAACTATTCTCATAACTTATTGCATACTTTTGATTATATTTTGTTTATGAGATGAGTTAGAGTTGGATATTTTGCTTTGTGGTCTAATGTGCATTTAATGCAGGATTAAAGGATAAAAGCAAGGAATTTTCGCAAAGACAATGGTCAAAACTTGAGTGGGACAAGGGAGAGGAATTATAGGATGTAAATCCTCCTCATTTACTACCCCTCCATTCAAATATTCCTCCATCAGCTTAGAGTGCAAACAACCAAATCATGAGGACTAAAAGGCAGCCGAGCAAGTGAAAGACAAAGCACCAGTTTATCTCGAGTTTGGGAGCTGAGCCTCCCTAATTTTAAGGAAGTATTTGGAGACTTCAGATGTAAAAGTAGAGAGCCCTAGGACCTCAGTAGGATTCGGATTTTTGATTGTAAAACTCTAATCTATTTTTGAGCTACAAGACTTGTGACATTTTTTATGTAATCCATTGTTTTGGTAAGAAGAATGAGTTTTGTTTTGAGCCAGAACTGAGGTAAATCATAGGGCTGAAGCTCTTCGGTTAGGGCCCAACCCTAGCAGCCAAGGATCCTCTTTATTGTACATGTATGCTAGTATAGATTGATAGTTTAATTGTTCATTTGCCTAGTAGATGCATTTCCATTACAACAGTGTATATTAGTTTGGTTGTGTGATAGTTTTCTTCCATTTGTGCCTTCTTTCGAGTAATAGGTTAGCAAGGAGAAGAAGGATCGCCATAAGGTTGTCAGCAGGTGTCTCGGCCTCACTTCCTCCCTATGGGATCATGACTTGAGGAAGGGACCCTTCAACAGCCCCAAAACACAGATTTCTAGTTCTTGCATGAGCTTTGGAGTTTATTGTCTTTGATTCAGTATTTGGTTCATGTTTTAAGGTAGATTTCATTGTCATATTTTTCCATCTCCATTTCTGCAATAAGATCTCACTCATGCTTCCATTCCCTTCAACAACTTTCTTCATGCATAATATAGGCAATTGATTCATGCTTTTCTAGTTTATGAAAATGTATCTTGTTGCATAGTTCTTGGAAGACACACATGTTTTAAGCAAAGAAGGTACTTTAGGAGGAGACCCAGACTTCATCACTAGCAGCCACCTTCCATTTCAACCACCTTAGCCATCTCTTGTTCCACCATCACCCTCACTAGTTTTTTATCATTTTTCATTGAAATTACCCTAGTTACATTGAGTGAATCTAGCCATCTCTTATCTTGGATATTGACTCTTGAGTGCTCCTAGACCTTATAACACCCCATTCCACTCATCACACACCTTTCCCAAGCTTCCCAACACCTCCAACACCTTACAATTAGCTCTTGGATGTATCATGTAGGTTTTTTGTAGTTCCTACAGGATCATCCTGTAGGTTTCTAGTACATCCTGTAGGTTTTCCTGAAACGACTTGTTTTGAGGCCAAATTGATGTGGAACCTCTAGGAAGTCACACAAAGCCTCCTAGGACCCTTCCACACCATCCAACCACTCCATACACCTTCTAGCCATCCTCCCTCAACTTTCATTCACCTGTCACATCCACAAGAACAATTAATTTGAATACTTGATTTTGCCTAAAAAAAAGAAAGTGAAAATAGATTTAGTTTAGTTTTTTTCTTACACACTAGTATGGTTTGATCCTCTTTACTTCTGCAGCTTAGATAATAACATTTTTTTAGTGTTGATTTAGCAATTCTACTGAGCATAGCTGTTTAAATGGTTAATTAAGATATGGTGTGATTTAGCATTACATGTTTTCTTCATTACTGTAGTAGAGCAACTCTCTTAGAGTAGATTTTCTCTTCTTCCATCAAAGAATCAAGCTTCTTCTGATTCTATAGAAGTCTAGCTTGGAACCCCTAGGGTCTCTTGCCGGATGAACAGTGACAATAGGAAAGACCTTCACTTTTACTTGTGCATACAACATTGTCACCTCTAAGTTTGTACAAACCCCGGGTTGATAAGTAAAGCTGGTAGCCCAAGAGTTGCAACATCCTTGCTACAATACTGGTGCTCATCACATCTCATCAAGACCTTTCTAACAATATAAAATTTTCCCTGATCCAACATTCGGATCAAAAGATATGGTCATTTAAATCTAACCTATCAAGCAATGGCAGGTCATTTAATCTGCCACGTGGCACCCACATGGCTACCCCAGTCAATCGTCATGTCACCTCCCATGTGGTGATTCCACACAGTTGCCGACCTATTCATATTGGGGTCATGTATTAATCCCCTTTCTATGGTCCACATGGACCAATCCACCGTACACACACACACATAAGATTTATTCAAATGGACATAGATGCAATCCCTTTGTGACCATGTCACCTTAGGAGTTAAATCCTAATAGGTCTCAACACTTCTCATGCTAAACTTCCAGAGATGATTGTCTGAGCTATGTCGCATTATACTCCTTGCACTAAATCTTTCCTCCCCCACGTTCCCATTTGCCAACACATTCACACCACACAACACTTATCCCACTAAATGGGCCCATGCGTCATGTCATCCAAGGACCTTAACTTCGAAGGGTTCTACAAGGTGCTCCATCCAAAAACTCCAACAAGTGGGGTTTGGGGTGATGTTAGATATATTAATCTCGTGGTTCTCACTATTCCCTCCAGATATATAGTATGCAGGGCCCAACCTCATTTGGTATAGAGAAGGAAGTGGGTTGGGGGGGGGTGCAGCATCCACATTCATAGTTCTGTGACCCATTCCATCATTTCAATCCAACAACCTTGTCTCATTTCCACTCGATAAATGGTTTGGAAGGGCCCATCCTCCTTTGGTACAAAAAAGGAGGGGGGGTACGCTTTTGGATTCGCATTGTCCACTCACCAATGAATGACCATCATCAATTTGCGTTAGCGCCAATACAATCTAACACTGAGGCATATTGCCATATGACCTTCACCCCTCGGCTTATACATTGTGAAGATTAAGCCCCATTTCACGAAGGGGTCTGCCGCTCAACCCAACATGTATATTGAGAACAATCACTTAAATCTAGAGTTTTTGAAAGAAATCTTTCCTTATGCTTGTTATATATATATGTGTGTGTGTGTGTGTGTGTGTGTGTGTATTTATATAGGTTGGGAAATTATTCCAAGTCTTGGTTGCGGTGGTTCTATTATGAATTTGTGAGTCTAACTAGTTTGGCTTCATATACATATAATTTTATAAAGTGCCTTGGCCTGCAAGTTATAAAGCACACACATATATATACCTGTGTGTTATCCCTCCCAACATTTTAACATGGCTCGACCCAACCTATTCAACACATATATTTATATACATTAATCATATAACTAACGCTATCCTTCTTGAGCTTATAAATAAACACCAACCATATATATAGGCCATTTATGCAAATTATTAAAACACAAAGAGAATTTTAACAAGAAGGATTTTACCTGTCCTCCATGCTCAAATAATTAGATTAGATTTGAGCTTAGAATAAACATAGGAATTGAACCATTCCTTCAACAGGATAATCAATGTTACAAAGATCTACCCATCTCTCAATGCACACGCCATTTAGATCAATTTACAGACTCAGATAATTACAGGATTTAAATCATTCCTAAGGAAATATTCATAGAACACTTCTACACAGCAAATCCCTTTCCTTATTATCAACATGTGCCAGTTAATATTATAGAGACTAAATATACCAACATCTCTACACAAATAAAATTACCCATTTATAAAGATTCAATTCCCTTTATGCGTAGGCATGCTTAAGTTAATTCAATATTACCACAGCCACGAGTAATGGACCATATCATAAGATCTTTGCACAATCATTTATGTTCTTTATTTATGCAAGAACCACACTCTACAACAATAGCATAACATTATTTCCATGCAAATAATAGATACATAATAGCAAACTCAAACACAAAACATAAGAGTGAACTTATCATGATAAGAGACTTGCCAACTAAGCGTGGGACTCTAACTCTCCACCCAACTATAGATAAGCTATAGCTATATTTACTTGTAGCTATCACCCTCGATCCAGATTCCAGTGCTTGAGGTGGAGTGCTTATGAGAAATTACAACCAACAAAACAATTGAAACAAGATACCGCACGACCATACTACCTTCATCCACTAGCTACACATGTTATCATCTGGTCTTTTCAAACATAGTCACATCCATGTCAGGATACCACAGTGCAAAAGATATTTTAGCTCACATTCAGTAGAAGAGAGTTCAAATCAAGTAATATTATTTGGTTGATAAGTTATTGTTGGAGCGTAGAAGTCGCTTTTACCAGGTAATTCATCATTGGGAGCATGCACTAGTGCTGCCAACACTTGGTGGTTCATCAACTCCCTAAGTACCTAGGTGCTTCTCTCCTAGCCAGTGGTTCACCAATCCACAAGCTTCCAATGGTTCTTTAGCCTTAAGGCATGCCACTACTCTCCACAATGTTTTTCACCCAGCAAGCCTCTTGAAGGTTCCTTAGTTGGTTCACCTTCTCCAAAGCTCGACCACTGTGAGTTTTGATCATTGCTCAGCTAACTCTCTTACTATGTGCATGCGTGAGAGTGAGTTATTTTCCTCTCCCTTTTATGCAAATGTGAATTTCGTTCTCCCTCTTGCAAACATAGTTTTTGTGCCTACCCAGAGAACAACAATCTCCCTCTTTCCAATGCTCCATGCAATCAAAATTTGCCTTCGACAAAGCATCCCATGTTGCCTTTAATATTTTGTCCTCTTAAGTTACTTGTTGTTGGGGATCAAAGGACACCTGGACCTGTCCTTTTCTTTTTAGTTAAATTTAATGCGTAGTTAGCTTATTTAATCTTGTCAGCCAACCCATGCCCGATGTATTTAATTTTTCCAATTCCTCAAGAAATCTCCCTCCTCGAGCAACTGGAATTTGTGTCCCTTCTCTTAGCCATTAATTATGTATGATTTATTTATAAAGGGAAAAATATTACCCAAGGGATGTCACATTTTCTATAGTCCAAAGGAATGGGGTGAATTAGGCATGATCAAGTCACCAATTTTTTAAGCATAGGCCATGTGTGTTAAATAATTGATAAGAGTAGTGAAAGGTCAAAATAATTGGGAAATTCCTCTTCTACAATGCTTTTCTATGAGGGGCTTAGTGAAGGAAAAAAGTTTGGAAATTGTCAATTTTCCTACTCTTTTATTGGCTCCATCTATATTCCAAATTATCCATGTTACGTTTGTCGCACAAAAAAATTGAAAGGCCTAAGAAGTTGCCAAGGAGCCCCTTTGTTAGAAGTATGATTCTCTTAGTGCAAGCTTGACATTCAATGTGCATTGCATTTGGTGATCCCATTTGGTATTGTTTGTAGGAAAAACCTTCACAAAGTTTGCTTGGTTCCCAACCATTTAACTATTCAAAGAGGGCATTTTCAAAGTCGTGGACCTCTTTGATTGTTGCTCCCATCATTAAAATATGTGGGCAACGTTGAAAACATAATTTTGGTTGCATAGGGCATACAAACCCATTGTCAAGTAGATTCATGGTCGAGTTACTAGTGACATTTTCCTTAACTTGGGAATGCTTGTCCTAACATAGTAGTGCACACACTAGAAATGGAATTACTTTAAAGGCTACATAAAATATAACCCAACTAATGAGTATTAGTGGCTCAACCCTACGCTAGTTCTCAAGGCCAAGTTGAACAATCTAAGAAGTTTACCTAGTTGTTTCATATTTATTTAGTGTGACAATTCTTTATTGATCAACACACTGTAAAGAAATTTGGTCAAGTACAATTCATTTCATATTTAGAATATTATTTTGATAAGTTGTTTCTTCACATAGAAGCAACATAGTATAATTTAGGCTTTAGTCCAAGTTCTTAAATTGTGTACATTTCTTCCATGGGGTATAAGAAATGGTTTTATTAACAATACCTTATTTGAATTTGTGTGGTTGTTTGGAAAAATGAGGTGATAGAGATGTGATTATGGGGTTTAATTGAGATTGACTCAAGTGGTAACCAAGTTGGGTTGTGGGCCTTTACGGGAAAGGTACAACAAATTTCTAGTTGTTATTGGGTTCACATCTTAGTGTTTCACAACAAAATTCAGATATATGAGTGGATTGAGGTTCTTGAAGAGAGAATAAGATATATGAATTTTTTATAAATAAAGTAAATCAAAATATATAAGTAATATAAAATTGGTAAAAAAAAATAATTATACTGTTTTGGTAAAACTAAACCATCCAAGATTTGTAGAAATTTAGATCTGTCCATCTGCCGTTTCTTAACGATCCGAACTAACAAAGACCCATGATTGGGTGTTTTAATATGATCGAATCTAATTACTGCGATATAAAAACAAATCATTTCTTTTTAAATTTTTTTTTTAAATCCCTTTAATTATATAAATTAAATAATAATAATTAGAATTTAACGTAATAGTAATAAATAATAATGATAATTATATTAATTAAATTGTAATAATAATAATTATAACATAAAATAATAATAATAATAAATTAATTAAATTCTAACCGTTAACGGTTGTAACTGGAAGACAAAGCATTTTTCTCTTCGTAGGTGGAAGATTATTCATGTATAAACCTTACACTTGATTGATCAAACCAGCAAGGGAGCACTCTGAGGAAGTTGCACTTGTTGATTAAAGAGACTAGCGAGGAAGGAAGAAATAGGGCGGCAAGCGAACTGAAAACAGCGATTGCTAATTGCGATTTGACGAAATCCGTGCGGTCATTTGACAAACCAGTAATCTTCTGGTTGAGAAAAAGGGTTAGTTGCACTGCGGTTTCTATCCACGTGGAGGGAAAACTCGCAATCTTTTCTTCAGGGCTTGCACAAGGGTAGGCACTAGCGAGTAGAGGTATCCACCTATTCCTTTTCAGATGCATGAGCAGGGTTTCCACTTTAGTTCTGCTGCCTTTATTTTAATGTCGATATTTTCCCCTTATGCTTCTGCCTTATCCAAATTGCATCACTAGTTCTGCAGAACCATAGAGTACATTTCTTTTTTTGTTTATGTTTATGTTTGTGGCAGGTGCTTCTTTAACATCAAAATGGGCAAAGGCAACAGGCTAAGGAGACAAAATGCTAACAACGCGGCATCTTCCCGGGTGCCCTGTAACAGCAAAGGCAAAGACGAAAAGGAGGAGAAAGACAAAGATGATCAAATCTCCCAGCCCTGCAAAAGATGTGAAGATGAAATATCCAAGTTGCGAGAGCTTAATCAAAGATTTGTTGAAGGTATGAATATTTCACGACAAGAAGAATTTCGAAAGCTCTCTGAATTGGAATCACAAATTCACATTCATGAAGTTGCTGCAACAAATTTCCAATCCAAGATTGATTCCTTGGCTAGTGAAAGAAAATTGCTCAGCCAGAAAAATAGAGAGCTGAGCACTGCAGTAGATTCCTTGAAAGCCCAATTGAATGAATATAATTCTAGACTAGTTCAAATAGAAGGCGAAAAGCTGCAAAATGAGAAGGTTTTACAACAATGTAGTAAAGAAAATATTGATTTGCAATCCGACTTAAATGATTCCAAGGGAAGGTTTGAGGATCTGCAGAGGAAAATTGAAGACGCCACACATTTGTGGAATGCCGAAAAGAGTAATTTGGAAGGCACTGTTGCAGAGCTGCAAACAAAAAATGATCTGCTGGCTAAGGAAAGGATGTCATGGGCCCAAAAGATTCGAGCGCTGAGCACTCAAGTAAAATTCTGGAAGTCTCAGGTGAATCAAGGAGTCAGACAACAGTTAGATTTAATGAAGCAGTACAAGGTAGCAGAACATTCTCTAAAACAACGGAATGAAACGTTACAAGAGGAGGTAAACAGTACCAAGTCCTTGTTTGAAAGGCAAAATAAAAAAATTACAGAATCCATTGTAGAAAATGGTAGACTTAACGAACAGGTTGAGGAGTTGAGTAAAAAGTTTGCAGAGTTGCAACAGGCAAATGTCAAACTGATGCAGGAAAAAGATGCGCAGAGGATGGAATTTGAATCACTGAATGCAGAAACTGCCAAGAAATATAGAGATCTGGAGGAAAACCACCGTGAATCGTTGAAGCAAAACGAAGAACATAGAAAGAGGATTGAGGTATTGCATGAAGATTTGACGGCGGAACAGTCTAGAAATAAAGCGTTTGAAGAAAAATTGCTCTCGGCAAAGTCCTCTTTGGAAGAAATAAAGGAATCTGCTGCCACTAGTGAAGTAGAAATAGCTAATTTAAGGAGCCAGCTTTTAGCTGTTGAAGAGGAAAATAATGCCCAACTCTCTGATATACAGAAACAGCTTTCGGCTAGGGAGGAAGAGAAAAAGAACCAGTTAGCGAGTTTGCAAGATCAACTTTCATTCATTGCTGCTGAAAAAATGATCCTCGGGGAGGAAAACAAGTATTTACGAACCCAATTGGAGAGAAGAACATCGATTTCAAAGGAAGAGAAGGTCGGCCTTGAGGGAAGAGTAAGGCACTTGCAAACGACCTTCAATTCTCTCAACAAAGAGTTTGAATCTTCGAGGGGCACTGCAGAGGAGAAAGAGAAGAAACTAGTTGACTTGCAGAATCGACATTCAGATCTTGTAGAAGCCAAAAAGTGCCTTGAGGAAAAAAATGACTCTTTAGTCAATGAATTGAACAGATGCAAAATGGTTTTAGAAGAAAATGTCTGTCTTCAGAACAAAATCAGGGAATTGGAAACAACTCTCGATTCTACCAAGAAGGATAATGAATCTAAAGAGAATCACCAGTCATTGATATCTGAACGTCAACCTCTACAGGCAAAGCTTCCTGTAAATCGAAATGGAAATGGGAAGCCAAAACCAATTGAAGAGCTTGTTGAAACGTCTGAAAATGACAAACCTAAATGTGTGGATGAAAAGGGAAAGCCAAAGCCAAATGTGGTGGTTGAAAATCGAATACAAAAGCAGGTTCCTCAGAAGCCAACACGAAATCCGTTGCCTGAAAAGTCTCAAAAGCAGAAGCAGAAACCAAAAAGATTTATATGAATTTGGTGTCAGATCTTCCTATTTTGTTTTCGTTGTTGTTTTTGTGATGAATATGTATATGTTGTACATTGTTTGCAATCACAGCCATTGGTACTTTAGTATCAAGGAAGTCATTGTGTTTTGACCATTGTAGCTCTGATAAAGAGATTTGTTTGTCATTGGTGAACTCAATTTATGATCTTGATTTTTTTGTGGTGGGTGCACTTAATTATGATATTTTTAGTTTACAATTAACTTTTATATGTTAAATTTTCCCTGTTTTATATATATTAGCTTTTCCCTGTTTTAAAATCGCTAAATATGAAAAATTATCAGTGAGATGTTATCAGTAAAATGAAAATTATTAGGACTTGTGAAATGAAAGTTAATGGCTAAATTATCAGTGAGATGTTATCAGTGAAATGAAAATTATTAGGAATTGTGAAATGAAAGTTAATGGCTAAATATGAAAAATTATCAGTGAAATGAAAATTATTAGTACTTGTGAAATGAAAGTTATTGATTTGTTAATTTTTAAAGTGAGTAGTTTTATTATCATTTTCATTTTGAATGGGTTATTTTACTATTTGTGTATAGATTTTACAGTGATGAAATATATATTTGTGTAATGTAATGTATGTGCACAATGTAAGATTGATATGTCATTCTTATTAATTTGAATGGATAATGAATGGATTTGTATTTGTATAATGTAAAATTTGGTAGTTTTTTTTGGAAGTTGTTTAATTATTTTTGCAAGGTATTTTTCTTTTGAATCATATCATTTTTATAATGTTTGGATTTGATGAAAGTTAATGGAAGACATGATTATTTATAGTGGTGTGTTTGCATGAATTAGTTATTCAATGAAGGATGAAAATATTTAGGAAGATTTTTTTAATTAAATTGGTCATTATCCTTCTTTTATAGAAAAAAATAAAATAAAAAATTAATGGCAAATGTGTTGCAATCAATTTTATAAAGTATCAGTTTAAGAATTTAAATATTGAAACAACAAGAATTTAAATACAAAAATACAACTTATTCCATCTGACATAACCATTATAGATGATTTAACATTTTCATATTGCCTTTGTAGCAAGCATGCCCAAAGTATTTGTTGCATTCCATAATAGCCTTTCAAACAGTGAATTACCCCCTGGATACATAAAGTTTGGCCCTAGCTTGGCCTTACATGAAAGTTCTAAAGATCCCCACTAAACCACCCAAATTTTCAAAATGTAATTCAACTCCTCTTTAACCATGTGAAAACCTCTTTCACCAAATATTAATCCATACACAATTATTTTCATACTTTTTCAACCTCTATTATGCATACATGGAAAGATCTATCATGAAAATAATAAACATGGATGAATGTAATGTGTTCAGTAATGATTAAGTAATCAATTTTGGAACTTTTTAACTCTCTATATAGCCACCTAACCTCAATTTTACATCAACTTTATATCAAGATAAATTAATTGAAAAAATTAAAATTTACTTTAGATATCATTTTTGACCATTTCCATGAGAGGCAGACTGACTAATTTCTCATGATTTTTGAATAGTTCACTTAGCACTCATTGCATCGGGTGATGCTCACAGGGGTGAAGAAGTGGGATTGAAACTAGTGAAATGTGGAGTGAAGAAGTGGGATTGAAACTAGTGAAATGTGTTCTCATGATTTTTGAATAGTTCACTTAGCACTCATTGCATCGGGTGATGCTCACAGGGGTGAAGAAGTGGGATTGAAACTAGTGAAATGTGGAGTGAAGAAGTGGGATTGAAACTAGTGAAACTAGTGAAATGTGGAGTGAAGAAGTGGGATTGAAACTAGTGAAATGTGGAGAACGAATCACATAGCATCAATCATCACTTCCGGGGCTTGCACCCGGTAACCAGGACTTCCCCCATCTCAGAACGGACTTCCCCCATCCCAGAACTCCTCCCCATCCCAGAACTCCTCTGGCTCCCCCCATCTCAGAACGGACTTCCCCCATCCCAGAACTCCTCCCCATCCCAGAACTCCTCTGGCTCAAGCGTGCTTAACTGTGGAGTTTTTCCCCACGTGAATGACTTAACTAACGCAGTTGAATCCCAAAAATGATATCTAATATAATGCACTGCGTAATCCCCCATACTTAAATTCAAAAAGAGTCAAGGAATCTCTACTTGAATGGTTCATGAGGCACAATACTTGCTAAGGTTTTGCAAATGGGGTAGCAAGCTAAGTGGGCTTGATTGTGGGGAAAAACTCCACAGTTAAGCACGCTTGAGCCAGAGGAGTTCTGGGATGGGTGACCTCCTGGAAGTCCTGGTTACCGGGTGCAAGCCCCGGAAGTGATTATTGATGATTGACGCTATGTGATTCATTTCACTAGTTTCAATCCCACTTCTTCACCCCTGTGAGCATCACCGATGCAATGAGTGTTAAGTGAACTATTCAAAAGATAATGAGAAATTAGTCAGTTATGACTACCTCTCATGGAATTGGTCATACGTGAATGACTTACTTAACGTAGTTGAATCCCAAAAATGATATCTAATATAATGCACTGCGTAAACCCCCATACTTATATTATGATCATGTGGGTGCAATTTCAGGCCATACCTCTCTCCCTCACATGTTTACAAAGTCAAAATGGGTCTGGACTCGTTCAAACAATAGAGCGGAGCACTTTGAACTTGCTTCTATTTGCCAAAGCAATAGGGTTTCTCATGCATTCACATCTATGGGGATTCAAAGTTGACCATCAATTGGATCAGAAACGCAGGAACGTCACTCTTTGTCTTATTTTAGAAGAGATTATTCATATTGTTGATTTTTCAATTCTTCCTCTGGTTCACATATTTACAAAGAGAGGAATCACGTCACTTACTACTTATGTAATGATGGTTTGGATTTGGAAAAATATATTTGGAAAATAACTTCATCAGCCAGTGGAATTGTCTTGCTATAGATATATAATTTTTGTTTTTTCTTGGTGCTATTATTTTTGCATGTTCTAATTTTTTATCTATAGAACATGAAAGTTTTTATTTTTGAGTTTTATAGTGAGCATTTTAGTTTTACAACTTAGTGTGGGGTATATATGACATAAAAAGTGTAAATGTAAACTTAAATGTAAATGTAAACGTAAATAAAAACAACTCGCCTAGTATGGAGTAAATCTCACATAAAAATGTAAATGTAAATGTAAAATGTAATAATCTAACCTCGGTCTTATTTAAAAATCAATCTAATTTTTAGTATGTATAAACACAATATAAATTACATAGTGGTAAATAAATATAAATATAAATAAACTAGAAGTACGGTAAATAAATAAAATCTCTTTAGGTCGATAGGCCTTCCTTTGAAAGAGACTTTCGTCATTTTTGTTTCTAAGGCTGACACCTAGCGTCCACATTCAACGGGCATAGAGGCCCTAGGATTTGATCGTCTCTTCTCGCTCCATCGTTTCAATTCCCTCTGCAACGGCTTCGTTCGCATAAGTAGCATGAATTCCCGTAATTTTTTCGATGTTTTCGTTGTGGCTAAGGGGAGTGGGCGGTGGTGGACAGTGGAAAGGGATATGGCACAACTAGAACAATGCAATACCCCTGAAAACAATCGGCATACCGTTATTAAATTGGAGGGTAAACACCCTTTTCTTTGGCACAACCATTGGCCTGTTCTTGATTATGCCAGTCTTTGAATGCCTGGTTCTTGTTGATAATTTGTCCACCGAAGTCTCCAGAGTTGTATCCAAGCTAAAGAGCTTAAGCTCTCAAACTGGAATTGATCAGAATAAAATCAGAATGAGCCCATTCATATTTCAACCCAAATATGTGGTGATTCATATGAGAATTGAGAAAGACTGGATGATCCATTGCAAGAAGCTTGAGATGAGTTCCAAAGCTAGAAATGGCAAGGACTTGAAAATTTGCAGTAGTAAGGACGAAATAATGAAGAGGGTTGCTAACATTCCTGGACTGGAGAAGCCCTCTGTTGTTTATCTGGCTGTTGCCAACGATCTTTTAGAGGATACGGCGCTGTTAGAGGGATGGAGTGACTTCTTAGCCCCTTACGAAAAGAAGAAACTGGGTGTGCTGGATATCTACTCAAAGTATCCCTATCTCATTCAATCTACAATTGATTATGAAGTATGCCTACAGGCTGATACATTTGTGTGGTATAGCTTTTCTACATTTTCGAGTCTCATAGTGTTGCAGAGGACCATGAGAATGGATAGGGCGCAGGATTGTGAAGGTTTAACTATGGCTTCTTATGCTTACAGCATTGAAGGCCCAGCAGGAGGACCTAAAGGATGGGCAACCAACATGTCAGATTTGAGCCTTGCTGCTATTAGCTATGGATCTAATGAGGTCTCTTGTCAGTGAAAGACTAGAACTAGATTGTTCAATTTTTTGCAGATTTAGGCTTGAATCTCAACAAGGTGATTTTCTGTAACATTATTTTGTAAGTTGTATGCCACAAAGAAATTGCCTGGTCAATACCTCTTGCAGAAGCTACAGTTTATGTGCATTTTGTATGATTCTTCCTCACGATCATGCTCTTCAAATATGATCTAATAGCTTTTTAACAGAGAATGGGAGATTAATGGTGCCTCAATACCAATTGGTGTTGTTCAAAACAAATTTTTATATACTATTGTTAAATTGGGTCTATATTTATTTCAGAATTAATGAAGTTTGTTCTTGAAGATGTTTATTCTAAGTGACTATTTTGGATATTTGGCAATTGCATATACAAAATTAGATGGTTTGACTCTAAAACTATAACGAACGAGGACCCTAGCCTGTCTTTCCAATGCATCTGGATATTTATGGTTGTAATAGAAAGGGATTGATTTTCCTGTCATCACAAAGTTGAGCAGAGACTATAAGTGAATCTTTTTTTCCTCTAAAAGCGGTCGAACACAAGTTCCTAGAGAAAAGTTTAAACAGCGCTATCATTAACTGTGTTGTAGAGCAGATCAGACTGTATTTTTTTATTATAAATGCCGGACAACTTCAAGGTTCTCAGCTTCAGAGTGGACAAGTCCTGAATTTGCCATCTGCCAGTATTATTGGTGCTCCTGGTTCAAGGCAATTAAACCGTATGCCAATGCCAGCATATGGCCTGGGTGCAACTGAATCTAATGTACCAGAAGGAATTGGACGGATGTCAACTGTAGACTATAAGAGCCAGAATGTGCACATTCTCCAAGGAAATGATTATTCCATTTACAGGCCGGAAAGATGCCCCAAATACAATATTCTGAGAAATACTACGACGATACCTATGAGTACAAGTCTGATACATTTCCTATTTGAAGGTCTTTTAATGATTTATTTTTTGAAGTTCTCTATTTAGGGTTTCAATTTAGGGGTTTGAATGCCAAATTCGTTACACAAAAATATATGTTTCAAGGCTTTGTTTTAGGGTTTGAAGGTAGAACTCTTATAAAATGTTCCTATTAGTTTTAGTAAGGAAGTGCTTTGAGACCTGGTCCTTGTTTCTGTGTGCAGGCATGTTGTGCTTCCGCCTAACGTTGCCCGAATTCTTCCCAAGAATCGCCTGTTGAACGAGGTAAGCCATAGGTTTTCTTATTGGAAGTTGCAAGGTCGATCCTAATGTCCTTTTTCGTTTCATGACCGGGTCCTGAGACACAGATTTAAGGAAATGACAAGAAATTTTTTTCCCGATGTTGTTGATCAGTAGGGCCTTTAGCGTTCAGGGTTTAGGGTTTCGCCCGATTTCAGGGTGTATTATTTAGGGATTTCCCGAATCCATTTTTGGAGCAATAAATGATCCATAGTAGTATTCCGGCATTTTACACCGAAATTGAGCTTACCTTATTTGTATTTGGAATTAATCTAGGTATTTCCAGTGGATTCCTAATACTTGGTTATATTCCCACGAGCGTTTTTCGGATTAGATACCCTGTCTTGGGTGCAAACTCGGCTTTGTGTCGAGTGTTCCCAATATGTTGGATGAAAAAGCGTATGTTATATTTGCATCCAGCACAGGCCCGGAATTGCTCAGTTTCCTGCCCTTTAGGCCCTAGTGGCTGTAAGTGGCCTATAACTTGGGGTGAAGAGGAAATCAGGGCTTGGGTTTCTTCAGTTGGTAAGACCTGGTTCAAGTGCAAGCTCTGGAAGGTCTTGCAGCTTTGGATGACATGGGTATCCTTCAAATCATATTCAAACACCAGAGTTTCTTTTTTCTTATTGGGAAAGACTAAAGTTCCAAATTCAAGGTCTACAGTTAGTTTTGTTCTTTCCTTTTCCAGGAAGGATCTAGAATCTCCTAGTAAGGAACCACAAATGAGAAATCGCCTTTACAATATTCTCCCATTGTTTGGCTTGGAAAGAGGTCTCTTGTTTTCCAACCTTATAATGAAGAGCTTGCCTATATACCTAAGTCACAAGAGTTGGGTAATCCCACCCTGCCAATTCCTTCATAAAATAAGCAACAATAACCATAGGTTTTGTTCCTTTGCCTACTTCCCAGTAAACTAGTATATCCATCGTATAGAAGAGCCCAATGATTCACTGTTTGTTTGAGCCGTTGATTGAAATAAAATCTAAATCTATGATTTCTTGGTAATTTTTTACAGAGTTTTTTACAGGGCTTGATGCAATAATCAGTCAGATTGCTGCCAAATTTCAGGGTTTGACCCTAGCAGGCAACAGAAATTCTGCTATCCTGGACTAGGACATGGGCCAGAGGGAATTTTGCATGGGATCTAAGTCTAATTTTGCAATGTCACATATCTGCATTGGATACTTGAAAATTCTAAATTGTCTAACTGGGGATATTTGAAATAGAAACTTAAATGTCTCCGATAAAAAATGAAATGCAGCTTATTTCATGAAACATGTTGAAATATTCACTCTGCTTTTAGCTGGCAATAATAAGAGTTGCTTTTTCTTCTACCAGTATCAATGATCCAAATCTGATATCTTTATTTTGTATTTGGCTGTCAGTTCTAAAAAGAATCATTTATTTTCTGTTGGGTTTGGTACACTCTCTGTTGTTGTCCCATGCCTTTTATATCAATGTCTCCTCTGGTGTCCCAAGGCATGTATTGTGACAGGAATTGGTATGCATTTATTTTGTGACACCATGTTGGACTTGATCCTTTTTTCAGAATGAGTGGCGAGGAATTGGGGTGCAACAATCTCGTGGGTGGGTGCACTATGCTATCCTCCGTCCTGAGCCACACATCATTCTATTCAGAAGGCATTTGAATTACCAGCAAAACCAACAGCAGCAGGCACAACAGAAACCAACACATGCTATGGGGCTTCAAGCCTAATTGGTTTTATGTTGTAAGTATTCTGAGTTAAAATGAACATTAATTTTTCCCTCGCCTCTGGTGAAACTGTCATTGAAATTTGTTGTTCAATACTGGAAAACTAAGAGGCATTTCTTGGTTATTTAAACCACAAGGGGAACTGACACATATGGTGGAAATGTGGATCAAAGTGGAAGAATGATACACTACCTTGCAAATGCTTTCAGCATTAACTACTTGTGTGATGATTAATTCTTTAAAGTTTTTTCAGTTTTTTAGCTCAGAGTTCATGTTTTCTCTGTTTTACCAATTTTTTTAGTTTTGGGCTTTTGAAAAGTTGCACCTCAGGATCTATGTTTGCTCATTACCAGTCTGTTAGCTTTGTTATTGATTTCTATAAGGAGATGCTAACTTTTGTCACCTATTACAACTGAGATCTACCTCTAAGCTACAGGCCAAGTGGCCCATCATTTTCTTTTCTACGTTAATATAAGCTGGGTTTTTTATGATTGTAATAACTTTTGTTTCTCTTCTATGGGAAATTTTTTGCAGGAGTTCAAACGGTGTATATAAATAGAAAGATGCAGAAAGTGACAGTCACGAGATATGTGAAGCCGAACAAGGTACTGAAGAAAGTGAAAGGCACTGGGAAGCGTGCAGAACTATGGCCATACATGCCATATAGCTCGGTTACCCAGCCTTTCTCAACTTAGAATTATGACAAGAAAGCCCCTGCTGGGTTTGTGAGGAAAGAGAGCTTCAACACCAGTTCTGTCTCCAACCGCCAAGATGATCAGTACGCTACTAACATGTTTAGTGAAGAATTTTTGCTATTCTCTTGTAATCTATAGGCCCCCAAAGCTCCTCATAGATGAGAATATTTGCATGATGTTAATATTGTTGTAAGTTTGTAGTAGATGTGGAATGACTAACTTTTGTGCTGCTTCTCATCTTCAACAACAAGAGTTTCTGTGGTGAATGAAGGGCTTACATCCTGTAAGCAGAATCCATGTCCTGCCCTGTGAAGCAGCTCTCCACTATGATAGCGATCTTTGTAATGTCTCTGGTAAATCCTTTAGACTGCTATTTTATTCTGTAATATGATGGGATTCACTCTACAAGATTAGGGGATTCACTCTACAGTCCATGTCATGCCTTGTGAATTAGCTCTCCACTTATGTTTATTTTCTCTGTAATGACCCTAATAAATCCTATAGAATGAGATTTCATTTTGTAATATGATGGGATTTCACTCTACAAGATTGGTTTCAGTTTTACTTGTATTGTGGTATATGAAATTTCTCAGTTTTACTTGTAATAGGATGGGATTTCATTCTGTAATATGATGGGATTTCCCTCTGTGATATTAGCTACTAAATTTTACTTGTATGGAAAGATTACTACTTTCTTTGTTCAATATTTTATTTTAATTTTATTCATTTCAGTCTATTATATTATATTTTATTATAATTTTGTTCATTTCAGTCTATGATATTTTATTCAATTCTACCACATTTTTTTTTCGAAATTATAATAGTAAAGGCAGTTAGAAATTATAAAACCAAGGCAGCTTCCGTTTTCTGTCATTAAAGCTATCTTTTGATGCAGAATAAATATACCATTTTTAAATATTTAAAATTCAAAATATTATTTAAATGCTCGATTATCACCAAGCTTCTTGACTTTAAACTTTTATATGGCCACGAGTATCACCCAGCTCATGGATCCACATTAATAAAGTGGATATAGTTAAGACAGGTATATGGTATATGATTTCATATTGATTTTCCAGTTAATAGAGGAGTATAATTTGAATTTAAAGTGGGTGTTTTTCCATTTTCAAATAGGTATGTAGATACAGAACAATATGCACTGATACAACGTTCTTTTATAATAAAGTAAATTTAGTTGGAACAACTTTTACTTTGGGATTTTATATTTTTTAATCCTTTATCACATAATACCATAATTATAAAAATTCAACAATTCCAATTTAATAATCCTATCTGCCTCGCTTTGTACCTTTTTTTTGGGACAATTGCTAGTTTTAGTATTTACAAAAACTCAGAAAATATGTTTTATTTAGGTGCAGCCTATGAGCCAAACACCATGGGACAAATAATTATTAATACCATGGGCCAAATACCATATTTATAAAAGGGATATAAAGAGGTATGATAAATAAATAAAAATATATCAGATAGGATTAGAAATCAACATCTAATTATATACCAAGCCTATGAGCCAAACACCATGGTAAATTAAAGAGATATGATGAATAAATAAAAATATAAATAAACAAGAGGTATGGTAAATAAATAAAACCTCTTTTTATATTTACTCCATAAACCTTCTTATACTTATTAACACTCAAAAAATAGGCTTTATTTAGGTGACCCCTATGTGCCGAATACCATGGGCCAAATTATTATTAATACCAGCAAAAAAACATATTAACCATATATTAATATTAAAATATTAATATTATTATATTATTAATTTAATAATTTAAGATTAATACAGTATTAAATTTGTTATATTATAATATATAAAAATTTATCACTATATATATTAACTCTAGATATATATATGGAGGGAACAACAAAAGACAAAAGAGATAGAGGGGAGAGAAGGGGGAGACTAATATTATTATTATTATTATTATTAAATAAAATATTCATATAATATATTAATATTAATATTTAAATTTATAACTTTGGAATTAATACATATTAAATTTATATTATAATATATATTAATATATCCTTATATATATTAACTCTAGATATATATGGGAGGGAAGAACAAAGACACATTGATAGAGGTGGAGAGATTGGGGGAGCAACAAGGGAGAGATGGAGATAAACTTAAGGATAGGGGAGAGGAGGAATGAAGAGAGAGAAAGGGAGACGGGTGAGAAATGTAGAGAATGGTAAGAGAGGGAGAGGGTGACACAAAGGTGGAGGGGGAGAGAGAGAAGGAGAGAGGGAGGGAGATAGTGAGAGGATTGGAGGGCACAGAGAGAGAGAGAAAGATGGGGGAAGAGAGAGGAAGGTAGGAGAGAAAGGGAGAGAGAGAGGAAGGATGAGGGAGAGGAATTGCAATAGAGGAGGAGAGAGGGAGGGAAGAAGAAAGACATAGAGAATGAGAAGTGGAGAGAGAGGGAGTGACAAGGGAGAGATGGAGAGAGAGAGAGAGAGAGAGAGAGTATGTTTATGGGTGAGATAAAGAGACAAAGAAAGAGAGATAGGGAGAAGGGGGAGAGAGAAAGACAGAGGGAGGAATATAGTAACATAGTTGGAGAGAGAGAGTGTGTGTGTGATGGGGGAAGAGAGAGAGAGAGAGAGAGATGAGGGAAGAGGGAGAGAGAGGAAGAACGAGAGACAAGGAGAGGAGGAGAGTCATGGGGGAAGAGAGAGGATTTGAGGGAAAAGAGAGAGAGTGATGGGGGAAGAGAGAGGGAGGTAGGAGAGAAAGGGAGAGAGAGGAAGTATGAGAGAAAAGACTTGAGAGAGAGGAGGAGGGAGGAAAGGAAGAAGAAATACATAGAGAGTGAGAAGTGGATAAAGAGAGGGAGTGACAAGGGAGAGATGGACAAAGAGTGTGTATGTTTGTTGTAATGACCCACCTATAACTATAAATAAAATATGAATATTAGCATATATACGAGACCTCCATACGATAGCTATGTATGCATGGAATCGCATGTATCGCACTGTATATAAGTTGGTTACTACAGGAAAAGACATAAATTAAAGTAATGAATTAATACCTCACCATAATATCATATATATGATAAATCCGTAAACTAAAAGAAAATGTTAATTTTAATTTACAAATTAAATTTAAAATATAAATAAATTATAAAATATAAATTAAATAATTAAAATTATAAATTAAATATATCAAATCTCCATATCCGAATAAAATCAACAAAATCAAATAAGATTTGATTTTATAAAATTACATGTATCAAAATAATGACACGGAGATCGGAGGAAGGCGGTGGACGTGGAATTAAAAGGAGAAAGGAAATCTTGAGAAGGGAGGAGGAAAAACAGAGAACACTTTTAACACGGAGATACAAAAACTCTTGAGTCTTGATTGTACTATATTTTTTGGGCATGGGGGATCAAATTGCTTCGATTGGAAAGCATTCTGAGACTGTGTACCCAGGTTGTACCCAGTTCGGCAGGGTGGTTTTGGTCATGTTGGTAACGCAGTTGGAACAAGAATTGCAACCAGGACAAAATTACAGCAGAACAATTGCAGTAGATATTCGCAACAGAGCAAACAGGTTGGTATTCATTAGTTAAATGATTTAAATTTTGTGTTAAAATACATATTCTGATATTTGAATTTAAGGTTCTTACATTTGGTATCAGAGGGAAGGTTCAAACTCTCAGACCTCACCATAGTTTCAGTGATTCTCAGACCTCACCATAGTTTCAGTAGTTATGTTTTAATGCTCTTATTTAATTCTTTTTTATAGAATTTGATCTAGTTCTCAAATATAAATTGGTTAGGAATGAATTCAAATGTACCGTAGTCTGCTTGCTACTGCATAACTATTCAGATATCTAAAATTATGAATCCTCTGCTCCTGTTTCTTTTGTTGAAATAAGGCAGGACCGGGAATTAAATAATCAGATGATAGTAACCTCAATCAGACCTAAATAGCGTAATATAATTATGGATTCAGTGACTTGATGCTAGACTTTGATGTATTGCAACTTCTGTTGTGTTAACTCTGAGAGTATGAGTCATCTTAGTTGAGGTTAACGATGTTCATGTCAACAATAACATAAACCTATAGGAGTCAATAAATAGCTCGCAAGTAAATTAATTCTTGATGGTTGTTTGCCACGTCAACACTCTAGTGACATTTCGGGTGCATTTGGATCTATTATGAGGTTGGTTGATCCAAAAACACCAAACGATGATGCTTCAGTTGCAAAGGTTATGGTAAAAGTTGCAGCCCTTGCTGCAGCTCATGAAGCGGACTCTTCTAAAGCTTGCCTGTCACGTGAAGAGAAGTTGAAGGCAGAGAGATTAAAAAGAGCAAAAGTGTTTACTGCTTTGATCAAGAATGGGCAGCACGGTTTAGAGGGTGAAAACGTAGAGTCTACTCCTGAAGGTGAAGTTTCTATTCATAATGAATCCGGTAGCAAGGCTACAATATGTGGTAGCTCTTACAATGTTGTTGCAATCCACTGAACTCTTCGAAATGGAAAATTTTTTATGTCAGTGCTAGAGGAGAAGATTGTGGGCAGACAGAAGTTGTTGCTACTTCAGAAGATTGTAACAGTAAACCAAGCACAAAGTACTCAAAGAAAGTTCGACACAACCATCGCCGTCATAGTAATCACCATAAAAGATCCAAATTAGAACATATAAATAAAATGAGAGGATTGCAATTAATACAATTTTGGTATAAACCAGCAACACGGTATTAGTCGTGACAACAAGGTATTAGTCATGTCCGTCAGTTAAATTTTAATCCATACATATATTCAATACCACGCAATGCCTCCCACTTATTTTTATATTATTATAGTGACATCGATGTAGATTATTATTACTACATACCCACGTAGAGGGAATTATTTCCGTAATGGATGACCCTCGGAACCATAACCCATCCATTAATATATGACGTAGATCCGGATGAATGATGGATTAAACATTGGACATAGCCCATACTTCTCGCTCCCACCAACCGGCTGAAGGAAATGGACTGACTACCAGAGATAATCGTGTTATTTCATCCACACGGGTTTGTACATGAATGCATGGATTATATCAACTTATGTAAATTATAAACTGCTTCAGAACTTTGTTTACGAGAGGGATAATCAACTCCATCCGATTGATTGCGGAGGTGGTTATTGCGCAACCTTTTTTTTAACATTAAACGGAACTTAAAGGAATTGAGACTGTACATTTTCTTTGGATCTGATTGTAAGAAAAATGCTTATAGCAATTTGATAGTATTAAATATATGATAGGAAAAAAGCAATACGAAAATCTGTATGCGCCCATGATCTAATGGATAAGGCGTCTGACTTCTAATCAAGTGATTGTGGGTTTTGGGACTTCGTGACCTCAGCCAAGCGCTTACTATGTTCAAATTCATCTAACACAAAGTTTTTATATTTATTTATGAAGTTGGCAGACCCATCATATATTATTTATCAAATCTTCTTGATTGATGGAATTTATTATGGACAAATTCCAGCAGATACAATTTATTAATATGTCATGAACTAAAACATTTTTAAAAATGTCGATATAAATAAATTTCATTATAATAAGCTTTTATGTTTGTTTTATTATTTTGAGTATTTTATTTATTTGTCATTTGTTAGAACTTATTTTTGAATTATAAGTTTCATTTAAATTTATTAAATATTTTTACATATTTTAATTATTGATTTAATAAAGTTTAAAATGGAATTATTAAATTCATCAATTAAATGTATTCTAAAATAATAATCATGCCAGGTTATGATGTTAATATCCATTTAAGTTATATTAAATTAATATATTGAATACCATTATCTCGTATATAATATATCATTTCGTCAATAATTATAATTATAATAATATCAAATTGAATATAATTCTCAATTAATGATATAAGTAATAAATAAATCTAAATGTTATGAATATAATGCTCCTACATTTACATAATATAATTATTGAATTGGTTAATAAATGCTAGTTGAAAGAAATTTAGTTTATTATATAGATTGAAGTGTCTATTTAAAGACCCATGCATTAGAATAAGTATTATTATACATTAGGATAGAATACCCTGCATTAGGACAAGGAGGTCACGAGACCACCCTCCTTGACCTCAGTACTAGTAAGACTTACCTAGTAAGTAAAAATAGCAAAAAAAAAACTATACCCATTTATAAATTTGAAATTGCAAAATTATACGTTAAATATGAAAGTATACCTCAAATTTTTACAATTTTATTATGAATACAGGAAACACTATGATGGTAAGGACATATCAGCAACGACGAAGTGATCGAGTAACATCACCATCACTAACACCACCATTTTCGTCATCACCATCTCCATCACCACCGCCATCACCACCACCATCAAGACCATCATCAACGCCAATCACTCCAGCACCAAAGTTGAACGTAATAATGCATTCATTGGAAGCCATATAGGAAACATTAAAAGGGTCGACAATGGCTAAAACCAAAGAAGAGCAACCTCAACCCAAAGAAATAAATCCAGCGGAACCAAACAATTTTCAGGAGGGTGAGCTGGAGAAGGCGTTGAGGCATGGTTAGAAGGAATGAACAGAGGTTTTACACTAAGAGAGTACTCTTCTTCTTCAAAAACAAAAATTTTCGTATTTCAATTAAAGGAAAGTGCCTTGATTTGGTGGGGGAATCTGGAAAAACAACTACACCTCACAACGAATGATGTCCCTTGGGAATTGTTAGAGGAAAGATTCCGCACTAAGTATGTACCTCCATATTTTCAAGAACAACAAGTCGAGGCATTTCATACATTAATCCAAGGTAATAAAATAGTGGAAGAATATGAAATAAGTTTTATGGAGCTTGTGAAATACATTCACTACTTAGATTTTGATGAACGTCAAGTTGAACACTTAATATATGGGTTAAACCCTCGCATCAGGGCCTTAGTTAGGATATGGAAGCCATCATCAATAGCCGAGGAAGTACAATGTGGTTTTTATGCAGAACAGCATCTAGGAATAAAAAAGGATGTCGGACGAACAAAGTATCTACAACTAAGATTTCCAAGAACGAATCCCTGAAACTTCTTCAGGGGAAGTGGCTCAAGACCACCACCTAATGGTAATAGATTTACCCCAAGAGGAGTAGGAGCAAGAGCTCCCATGGAAGTTAATACTATAGTCATTGAATCATCAAACACAAGTCCATGGAAATCTCGTGGAACTGCTAATAGAGGAAGAAATACGAGAGGAAGTGGCATAAAAGGACGAAGCTCTTTATCTAGGAATTCACAATTTGATTCAAGAGAATCAACCCAGGTTAATTGTTGGGGATGTGGAGGGCCGAATTTTCAATGTGATTTTCCAGAAGCTTCATCAAGTATATTGCATAGAGCAGGAAAAGAACCAACACGAAATACCCAAGGCAATCATAGAATCCATGCAGTAGTCAACAACAATCAGACAGCACATCAATCCACTGTAGTGGAATCCTCGGGTATTATTAATGGTATAAAATTCAAAATCTTATTTGATACTAGTGCCACATATAGTTTCATTTCGTCATATGCATTAAATAAATGTGGGTTGGCAGCTCGCAAACAAAATGATTTCAGACAGGTAGAAATGGCCTCAAAAGAACTCCAATCCGTACACTTAAGTGTGGAGGAATGCAAAATTGATCTAGGGGTCTATTCAACTAAATTAAAAGTTTATGTCACAGCCATAGGAACTTATGATCTCATCATAGGTATGCATTGGTTAGAAGTTCATTAAGCTTGGATAGACGGTTATGGGAAAATAATTCTCGGTATAAATTATGAAAGAGAGACGATCCAAATTCAAGGTATCAAAAGAAAAGTATCTTTACGCTACATATCAGCAATGCAAATGAAGCATTGCTTAATGAAAGGTTGTCAGTCATATGCAGTTAACGAAGTAAGCAAGGAAAAAGGACCATCCTTAGAACAATATTCGGTGTTAGCCGAATTCCAGATGTATTTCCAAAGGAACTACTAGGATTACCCTCCAAAAGAGAGCTAGATCTCACAATAGAATTGAAACCTGGTACTCAACCAATCTCTAAAACACCTTATAGAATGACAGCACCAGAACTTCAAGAATTGCAAATTCAATTGAAGGAACTATTGGATATAGGACACATACGGCCCAGCGTTTCACCTTGGGGTGCTCTTGTAATTTTTGTCAAGAATAAAGATGATTCCTTACGGTTATGCATAGATTACCGAGACTTGAATCGAACTATAGTAAAGAATCAGTATCCAATGCCTCGAATTGATGACCTCTTCGACCAAATGAAAGGAGTTGTTGTCTTTTCAAAAATTGATCTACGATCAGGCTATCATCAGCTAAGGATTTCGGAAAGTGATATTTCTAAGACTACATTCTGAACATGCTTTAGGCATTATGAATTCATAGTGGTACCATGGGTTGACTAATGCACTAGCAGTATTCATGAACCTTATGAACAACTTTTTTCTCAAATATCTTGATCAATTTGTACAATTTTTTCTTAGATGATATTATTATCTATTCCAAGAACGAGAAAGAGCATGAATACCATTTACGGATAGTATTATCTTGCCTCAGAAAACACTAGTTATATGGAAAGTTATCCAAGTGTTCTTTCTTTCAGAAAAAGATTCATTACTTAGGTCATATCATATCTAGTGAAGGAATCTCAGTAGATCTCAAGAAGGCAAAGGCAATCATGGAATAGCCAATATCGAAAAATGCACATGAAGTGTGAAGCTTTATGGGTCTAGTCGTTATTATCAAAGATTTGTGGAAGGATTCTCCAAAATTTCAAAGCCAATTAAAACCATCCAACGTAAAGTTGTTAAGTATGAATGGATTGAGGAATGTAATAAAGCATTCTTTAAACTCAAAAGGTTGCTGACTAGTGCACCAAACTTACGAGTCCTTGATATGGATAAAGATTTTACTGTATGTACTAATGCATCCAAGCAAGGATTAGGTGCAGTATTAATGCAGGATAGAGAAGTAATAGTGTATGCCTCAAGGAAGTTAAAGCCTCATGAAGAACTCTACGCCACTCACGATTTAGAGCTAGTCGTTGTAGTACTAGCTTTAAATATATGGAGACACTATCTAGTAGGGTGAAGCTTTATGCTTAAAAGCGACCATCAAAGTCTACAATATTTGTTTATTCAAAGAGACTTGAATGCTAGACAAAGATCATGGAGTGAATTTCTAAGTGAGTATGACTTTGAAATATCATACATTAAATAAAAAGAGAACGTAGTGGAAGATGTTTTAAGAAGAAGACCTCAAATATTTTCCATCATACCTATCAAAGTATACTTAAGGCAATGAGTACTAGAACATATTATAAGAGATAGATAGTATTTAAAGATAAGATCTAGTCTTGATAGTAAAAATTCAAAAGAACCTAAGTTTGAGGGGTATGAACTAGAAGATGATGGAATATTGCAATTTCATAGAAGGATATATATTCCTGATAATGGGGATCTCTGAGACACCATCCTTAAGGAAGCCCACAGAGTAGTGTATTGTGCACATCCAAGGGTTAAGAAAATGTATACTGATACCAATAAACTCTTCTTATGGCCAGGCATGAAACACGATATTGTTCAATTAGTTGCAAAATGTATTGAATTTCAGCAAGCGAAAGTTGATCATTGTCACCCAACAGGTCTCTTGCAACCTCACGACATTCCTATGACCAAATGGGAGATAATTTCTTTGGATTTTATCATCGGACTACGTCTCACTCCACAAAGGCACAATGCCATTATGGTGGTAGTGGATAAATTAACAAAAAGTGCCCATTTCATTCCCATAAGAGATAATCATGAAGTTGTTGATGTAGCTCGAGTATTCATAAATGAAATTATCAGATTTCATGGAGTACATAAGAAAATCATATCAAATAGAGACTCACGATTCACTTCAAGATTTTGGACTTGCATGCAGTCAGCCTTAGGGACTCAACTAAATTTGAGTACAGTTTATAATCCTCAGACTGATGGGCAAACAGAAAGGGTAAATCAAGTACTAGAAGATATGTTGAGGATGTACGTTATATATCGACAATGACACTGGGAAAAGTACTTATCCTTATTCAAATTTGCATAGAATAACAGCTACCATAGTTCAATTGGAATGCCTCCATTTGAAGCATTATACGGCAGACCTTGTAGAACACTGTTAATTTGGGACAAGTTAAAAGATCGGGTGATAGCAGGGCCAGAATTAATCCAAGAGATGGAGGAACAGGTAAAACAAATTAGACAACGGTTAAAAGAAGCATAGGATAGACAAAAGAGTTATGTTGATGCTCACAGAACTCATAGGAAATATGAAGTAGGGGATCAGGTTTTCAACCGCATCAAACCAAATAAAAGCACTATCTGATTCGGAAAAGGAACAAAGTTGTCACCCTGATTTATCGGACCATTTAAAGTCATGGAAAAAGTTGGACTTGTCGCCTATCGTCTTGCACTGCCACCTCACTTGCATAGATTTCATAATGTATTTCATGTATTTGTATTAAGGCATTACATAGCTGATAAATCTCATAACCTTCAATGGAAGGAACTGCAGGTATCGGACGAGGGAATCATTTCGGTCGAACCATTATGTATACTGGAACATAGGGTTCAACGGCTCAGGAATCGTCTGGTAGACAAAGTTAAGGTCCAGTGGGACAAGTATAGCCCTGAATCGGCTACTTAGGAAGATACAGAAATCATATGTCAGAAATACCCCAACTTGTGTCAATTTTGAAGAACTTTAAGCCATATTTTGTATATATTTACTTTACTTTAAATCAGATACTCAAAACCATTTTTGGAAGGAATTTTTATGTTAATAAAATATGATATATGTTACCTGCTTAATTCTACTGGTATGTGGATACCAAGATGAAATATTTTATTTAAATTAACCTTATTGAGTTATGGATACCAAGATGAAGTTCAATATTTGATTAACCTTGCTATAAAATATAAATCATGAATTATGATAGGAATTAAGATATTATAAATTTTGCTTCATTTATGCATATTGATATGATTAGTGAGATAGAAATAAAACAATGATTATAATTTCAATATGAAAGTCAATAACATGAGTAGGACATGACCAAGTATGTTGTATTGCAGATAACAACATGTATGAGCTATACATAAACTATTTATTTTATAAATATTGATGCATATGTTATAATATATTAACAAATGTTTACATTGTAGGTTACCAAAATGGCCATGTGATGACAAAAACTTTAGTACAATTAAGGCTCAATGAGGTTTCATGAAAGAGCATTGACTCAGGTCCCACTAGGAGGGGTGGAGGTATTGCCCACCGTTTATCCTCCAAAACCTGGAGTCATGGGAGGATTGTGCAAATCACGCTCCCCTAGACGTGTGATGATGTCTACCAAAATATGATATATATGATAAATCTGTAAACTAAAAGAAAATGTTAATTTTAATTTACAGATCAAAATTTAAAATAAAAATAAAATAAATAAAAAATGATAAATTTAAATAATCAAATTAATTTATTAAAATAATAAATAAACTTTTATCAAATCTCCATGTCCAAATAAAATCAACAAAATCAAATAAGATTTGATTTTATAAAATTACACGCATCAAAATAATGACACAAAGATGGGAAGAAGGCAGTGGATGGGGAACTAAAAGGAGGAAGGAAATCTTGAGAAGGGAGGAGGAAAAACAGAGAACAATTTTAACACAGAGATACATACACTCGAGTCTTGATTGTACTGGAGTTTTTGGGCACAAGGGATCATATTGCTTCGATTGGAAAGCATTCTAAGACTATGTACCCAGGTTGTACCCAGTTTGGCAAGGTGGTTTTGGTCGTTTTGGTAATGCAACTGGAACAAGAATTGCAACCAGGACAAAAATACAACTGAACAACTACAGTAGAGCTTCACAGCAGAGCAGACAGGTTGGTATTCATTAGTTAAATTATTTAAATTATGTGTTAGATTATATATTATGATATTTTAATTTAAGGTTCTTACATTTGTGGGTGAGATAAAGAAACAAAGAAGGAGAGACGGAGAGAATGGGAGAGAAAAGGAGAGAGGGGAGAGGGAAGGATATAGTAACAGAGTTGGAGGCTGAAGAGAGAGAGAGAGAGAGAGAGAGAGAGAGAGATGGAGTTGGAGGGGGAGAGAGGGAGGTAAGAATAAAGAAACAGAGAGAGAAAGGTGGATAGAAAGAGGGGGTGACAAGAAAGATGGAGAGAGAGGGAGAGAGGATAACAAGAGGGATGAGAGATAGAAGTGGGGGAGAGAGAGAGGGAGGGAGAGGAGGAGGGAGGGATAGATAAATAGATTGGAGAAAGAGAGTGTATGTTTTGGGGGTGATATAGAGAGACAAAGGGAGATAGATATATAGATGGAAAGTAAAGAGAGGGAAGAAGAGAGAGAGGGAGGGATAGAGAGATTGATAGATATGGAGTGAGAAAGCATGTGCGTTTGGGGGATTGAGATATAGAAACAAAGATGGAGAGATGGAGGGATATATATATGTGTGTGTGTGTGTGTTGATAGAGGGGGAGAGAGGGAAGAATATTTATTTCACTAGATGCATTGATTTCAATCTAGATGTTGATTTCTAATAATATTTGATTGCTTTCACTAGATGCATTGATTTCAATGTAGATGATTTCTAATCCTATTTTATTGCTTGCACTAAATGCATTGATTTTAGTGTAGATGGTGATTTCTATTCTTATTTAATTGCTTGCACTAGATGCATTGATTTTAGTGTAGATGTTGGTTTATAATCCTATTTACTTACTTGCACTAGATGCATTGATTTCAGTGTAGATGTTGGTTTATAAACCTATTTTCTTACTTGCACTAGATGTATTGATTTGAGTGTAAATGTTGATTTCTAATCGTATTTGATTGTTTGCATTAGATGCACTAATTTTAGTGTAAATGTTGTTTTCTAATCTTATTTGATTTCTTGCATTAGATGCATTTATTTCAGTGTAGATGTTGATTTCTGATTTGATGTAATTGGATGTATGATGGTACACTAATTTTAAAGTGATTGGATTAATATTGTGCATTGATTTTAGTGTAATCATAAAAAATTATTGGCAATGTAGATTGATTTTTGCGTTATAGTAATTCAACCTATTAATGTTGGAGAGAAAGAGAGATAAGGTATGATGTTTAGTACAATATCTCGAGCTAAAGATTTAAATGGTTTACGATTTAACCTATCATCTTCATATAATCGATATGAAAAGACGACAAAAGTAACAAGGGTGAAAATAAGAATAGTAGAAGAAAATAGTTTAAGAGTAATCACAATGAAGACTATTTGTAATTTACAATATTCATATTATTCACATTTTTTATCATTCAACACTATTACATTGTCACTTTACATTCAAAATTTTATTTCCTCATTTTTCATCATTAAAGTTATTCACAATATTTATCATCTCAACAAACTGAGGTAACTAAGAAAATTTAAAATTAAAATGACCAGATTAATATGAAACATATTTAATATATTTAAAATGATTATATTAATATTAGATGATTTTACATATTATTGATAAAATCAATCATTTTTTCATTAGATTTTCTTTGGCTGCACACGAATGAAACCAACCTAGATCCATCTTAACTCTGGATCTATCAACCACTGAGAGGGATCAAATCTCTCGAGGTGCAAGCATTGTCTCAAGTTTTGCACTAAAAAAAGAGGTTTGCACCTCCCTCTCTAAGCTTGATAGATCTGGAGTTAAGATGCATCTAGGTTGGTTGTAAAATGGACCATTTTGCTAAATAAAATTTGCTTATATATTAATTTCCCCATCTAATTTGAATATGAACTTATTAGAATTGGAATAATCTCAAATCCCTAGGAAATTTGTGGGATGGGAGTCATGTGGCACGAATCTAATTTAATTTAAGAAAAAACAAAGAATAACACATCTTCTTGTAAAATGGACAATTTTGCTAAATAAAATTTGCTTATATATTAATTTCCCCATGTAATTAGAATATGAACTTATTAGAATTGGAATAATCTCAAAGCTTTAGGAAATTGGTGGGCGGGGAACCACGAATCTAATTTTTTTAATTTATTAAGAGTCAATGCAACCTAACAAACTCTGTAACAAACTATAGATAAACATTAAGACTAAGCATATGTTGAGCATATTCCCTTGAGAATCAATCTAAATCCTCAATTAAAAAAATGTAAAAATATAAAGAAAAAGCCTTTGACAATTATTTTGTTAAAAAAAAAAAATTAATATATGAATAATTATTTCGTTAAAATATTTTTAAGAATGAGTATAATCAAGTGAATTTTGTCAAATGTTTGGAAGTTAAAAATATATATATAATAAAGAACAACTTAATTTAAGAGTAAGAGTAATTACGATCAAAGTAAATATGGTAAAAGGTTGGAAAGTTAAAAGTAAAAATATAAAAAATAATAACTTAAAAATAAACTTAGTGTGATTTTCTAGTAAAATAACTCACATGAAACCTAAAATATATTGGTTTTTTATAACTTTATTATCAAAAGAAAAAGAGTACATATTTGAGTACTCATTATGAGTTAGTTCTATGTGATAAACCTTTGAGGAAGGTTATTAGATTTTTTATTTTCTCAAATAGAAATGCATTTAATTTATAACAAAATTACAAATTTTTTTTGGGAAATAAGATGATATAAAGTTTAAAGTAAGATATTAAGTTGATATTAATGGTTAGTGTTAAAATATTTTTTTTTGTACAAAATCGGTTTCTTGATATATTCAAAAAAGTCGAAGGAGGCTTAACTCTGAGCTTACAAAAGATGAAGTCACGGGTAGAAACTTGTGACTGTATTTCATTGTGGCAATACACAAAAATGCTTTTACTATTCGCTTGTAAGTTCCTAGAGCAAGTATAGATTCTTATGAACTGAGACAGCAACAAGCTGGTTTTACAGTGCATCTAGTCTATGGTAATATGGCTGATATGACGGGAGTTGGAGGCCTCAGGATGGCTGTCTACTGCTGCAAATCTGGCGTTGGAGGAGTTGGTGCTTGGTCCATTTGCATTGTTGATCTTGTCCACCATGAACTTGAGGATCTCAACTGACTCTTGAATATGTGCACAGGTGTTGGTGAGGGCGGTGAATTGCTCCTGCGGAGAAGAAACACGATGAAGAAACAGATTAAGGTCAGCTTCGTATTTGGCTGTGAGAATCTGAGTGGCCGCATCGATTTTTTCATCTAACAGGCGTTGGTGAGTTCTGACTTGCTCGATCTCGGCTTGGAGGTCCTGGCAGTGTAAGCAGTCTTCGCTTCGGTCCATGTTGAAGGCTTCAGCCCTCGCTTGAAGTAGCTTGGGAAGGAGGCACGATCTTACTGTTGTAAGATGAAAGAAGACAGCACTGAGAGGGCTAACAGCCTGAGGATCAAGCGCTAAACCTGAAACGAAAATGCTGCAGCAGAAAATAGCAGGAGGAGAGAAGGGACAAGGAGGTTGGAAGGTTGGATCGACGAGAGAGCAAACCAAGGGGACCCTGGGAAAAAAATCGGGGCTGGGCTTATCCACATGGAAGGAGGCAAGGGTATGAGCGCAGAGGGGAGGTGCATTGTGGAAATGAGGGGGGAGGATACTGTAATAAATAGCGGAAAAATAGACCCGCGCAGAGGACCGAATCACAAGGAGGGGGCAGGGGCGATCACATGATCTGTTATTGGAAATCCGATTTGCTATTTTGAAATCTTCATGAATGAGATTCGACTGCGTAGACAGAGATTTGCTGCAGGAGAAATCGAGTGTGTGATGGATTTGATCAGAGTCCTTGGTGGCAGAGGCGCAGTTCATTGGAGGAAGGTGAAATGGGGCAAACATGTGAATCAGGGGATTTGGGGCAATCATGAGAATCAGGGGATGAATTGGTACAAGGTTGCGCGATTGCATCAGAGGTTCCCTTTTTCCCGAGAGGAGGCCTGACTAGCTCTCTTATCCACTTCTTGGTTGTTGGAGCGCAGGACATGGAAGAAATGGTACTCCCAATCTTGAGACAACAAATTTTTGCACCGACTGATGATTTGATGGAGAAAAATATTGGCAGCTTGTCTTTTGCTATTTATTAGACTGATTATTATCGTCGAGTTGCACAAAAAGAGGGCTTTGTTGATCCCATGTTTCTGAAGCTGTAAAAGTCCTTGGTAAAGACCCAGAGCTTCAGCTCTGTTGTTGGTTAGATTACCCAAACCCCATTCAAAGGAAGATACAGATGCTCCAGTAGGATCAAATATGATGCCCCCTACATCGGCTGCTCCTGGATTAGATTTAGAAGCTTCGTCAAAGAATAAAGAAGAGTTTTCTTTGAAAGGAGACATTTGCTGAATTCATCTTTTGTGAGGCGGATTTTCCATTCCGGATTGTCGACTTTGCTTCTAAACTTACTGATCTTTGTTGTTGACATATTGTTGGTTCTGTCTATAAGGTTCCCAATAAGATTTCGCTCCTCTACCCATAGGCTGATAGGATCAATTTTCTTTGTTATTTTAGAGGCTATAGTTTCTGAGGCAAGGCTTGAGATTTTAACGAGAACGTGCCTGATGGTTGTTGTTTTGTCTTGGAATATCATACTATTTCGAGCTATCCATATGCGCCACAAAAGAGCAAAAGGTGTGGCATTCCAAACTCGTTTAGCTGGGATTTGCTTCGTTGATTGCCAAGGATAATTTCTCCTCCAGTTATTTAAGGCTTCATCAATAGAGTGCTGGGGATTCCAAATTGGGGGAGCAGAGGGAACGATGTTATTCCAGCATGAGGCTGCAAAGGGACAAGAAATAAATAATTGTTGTATGGATTCCTCTGCAACTTGACAGTTAGGACACCTAGAAGGTCCGGCAATGCCTCTTTTCCTGAGGTTCTCTGCAGTTAGAAGCTTACCATGCAGAAGTGTCCACATGAAAAATTTGATTTTTGGGATTGCTTCAGCTCTTTTTAAGATCTTCCAGTGAGCCCAAATAGCAGTGGGGTGTTCCATGTTATTCAGGTAGCTGTATCCTACTTTAATGGAATAATTTGCTCCCGAAGGGTCCCAAGGAAACTCGTCTTTTTCACCTTTAATGGTGGGTGCAATACTGTGTAAGTAATTGCAAAGGGAGTCAAAGCTTACTTTGAGATGGTGGGGTATAGGAGGAAATTCCCATCGAACCCAGGCATTTGATGATACATTCCATTGAGAAATTTGACTCAATTTATATATGCCTTTACTTTGCAGATAATGAATAATAGGTCCCATACCTGGAAGACTGTTTATGGGAGGGTTCCCCATGATTTTGTCTGAGCCAAGATTCATCGTTTCACCTCCTTTTGGCACTCTAGAAACATTTGGCACCATGAATGCGATGGCTTTTTTATATAGTTTCCATATTTTGTACAGTGTCTGTTGGGTATCTCTGATGTAAGAATATGCAGTCTTGACTGATTTAGATATTTTGTTTCTAGGACTTTTTTCCACCATGCAGTTTGATTGTCCAGGAGTCTCCAAATCAGTTTCCCACCAAATGCTAAGTTCATAAGAGATGGGGACCTAATGCCGAGACCTCCATTCTCTGGACTTTGGATGACCTGTTTCCAATTTACTAGATTGTACTTTTTCTTTTCGTTCTTGCCCCCTTGCCATAGAAAAAATCTGAGGATGTTGTCCATTTTTCGGTGGAATGATGCTGGAGCTTGGCCTAGAGAGAATTGATATAAGGGGAGGGAAGAGAGACTTGATTTTAAGAAAACCTGTCGTCCAGCTGGGTTGAGCCACAAGGTTCCCCATCTTTGTACTTTTCTTTTCATTTTGTCAAGTGTTAAGTCCCAGACTCCAGTCTTTACTTTCCCTATGGTTACTAGCATTCCCAAATAGCTGAAACAATCCCAATTTAACTTACAGGGAACACCAAAGATGTTGGAAATACTATGTATTGTTTGGGATGAAGCATTCCATCCATAAATACAGCTTTTAAAGTGATTTATTTGGCCTCCGGAGTATCTCATAATTTTTTCAAGCAGAGACTTGAATCTTCTTGCAATAATGGTGGTCGCCCCCCCAACAGAAGGGTGTCATCAGCAAATTGGGAGTGGTTTATATTTTTGATGCCATCTTCAAACTTGATGCCCGTAATGAGGCCTGATTGCCTCTTTTGATCAAGGACACTGCTGAATGATTCTGCCATGAGGATAAAGAGGTAAGGGGATAAGGGGCAGCCTTGTCTTAACCCTCTTAAGGATTGAAAGGAGGGTCTGGGTCTTCCATTGATGAGGGGAGAGATCCAAGGTCCAGAGATGCAGGCTCTTATGACATTGATAAGGAGAGGTGAGAAGCCCATATTTTGAAGAACTGCAAATAAAAAAGAATGCCTTACCCTGTCAAAGGCATTGGCCAAATCTAGTTTTAGGATGAAGCCTTTCTCATTCCTTGCATGGCTTGAATGCATGGCCTCTTGAACTAAAAGAATAGAATATGTAATTTGTCTATTAGCCATAAAACCTCCTTGGTTTTCTGAGATAAGCATCGGGAGAAGGGGTTTGAGCTGAGAAGCTATGATTTTAGTGAAAATTTTGTAAGATGAATTGCACAAAGATATAGGTCTGAAGCGAGAGAAATTGGATGGCTGGTTCTCCTTGGGAATAAGAGCCAAATGGGTAGAATTTGTATACCCACCAATTTTGCCTTTTTTTTGGATCCACTTGATGTGTTTGATGAGGTCCTTTTTTATCAATTCCCAGTAGTCCCTGTAAAAGCAGATTGGGAATCCATCCGGCCCAGGTGCCTTGTTGGGCTGGAGACTCCAAATTGCTTCAACTATTTCTTCCTCTTTTATTTCTGCTGTTAGATTTTTGTTCAGATCCTCTCTGACTTTGGGATGTAAATGTTGTAGCAAGTCCTCATAGGATTCTTCCTCTTTTGCTTCAGTTAAAAGATCCTTAAAATGTTCTGTGGCTGCTCCTTTGATATATGTTTGCTCCACATGTTGATTCCCTGTGTTGTCCATGATGGTAGTTATGGTGTTTCTGACTTGTCTTACAGTGGCTTGTTTGTGAAATAAGGAGGTGTTCTTGTCTCCACTTTCTAGCCAAATTTGCCTTGATTTGATGCACCACTTTTCTTCCTCCTGCCTTTTAATTTTGCTCAGTTTGTTGTACAACTCTTCTTCTTGGATATTTTCGTTATGACAGTATTCCTTTTGCTCTATTGTACATTGAAGTTCAGCAATCTGGAGTTTTAACTCATGTTTTTCCTGTTCAAGCTCCTTGTAGTGCGATTTGGCCCAATGTCTAAGCGCTTTTTGCACATTCTTTAATTTGTTCTCCCATATGTAGCCTGGGGAACCTTCAATATGCTGTCCCCAGGTTAGCTGGATGATATTTCGGGCATCTTGTTGATCGCTCCATATATGATTGAATTTAAAGGGAAGCGGACCAAGGGCGCAGTGATTATCCAATGCGAGAGTGATTGTATTGTGGTCTGATACAGCAAAGGGTAAAACAACAGATTTTACTAATGAGAAGGTTGACAGGAGGGAGATATTGACCAAAAATCGATCCAACCTCTCCATGATATTGTGGCTGCCCAGCCTTTGATTGCTCCATGTGAACTTGCGGTTTTTTGGAGCTATATCTATTAAATCATCACTATGCATAATGTTTTCCATTTGGCTCCTGAAAGGATCTGGCTGAAAGTTCCCTCCACGCTTTTCGTTAGCATGCAGAATTAAGTTGAAGTCGCCGCCTACGATAATGTTGCTATTATCTTCTTCCATAATGCAGTTGCTAAGAGTTTCCCAACAGGTTTCTTTATCCCTGTAATGGTTGGGTACATATACATCGAAGATGACTATCTGTTGGTTGCTAATACTATTTCGCAGAACAGTTTTTATCCAATGTTGGTCGATTATCTCAGCTTCACTACGCCAATCATTTTGATTCCAGATGGTGGTGATTCCTCCTGAAGCTCCTCTAGCTTCGCATATGCTTCCTTTGTAATCTTTATACTTTCCAATGATCCTGTTGATTTCTAATTCTCTTTGTTTTGTTTCCTGAAGCAGGACGATGGATGGTTTCTCTTGCGCTATGAGATCTTTTAGAGCATTGATTTTGGAGGGGTGCCCAAGTCCCCTGCTGTTCCAAGAAAGAATTTTAATCATTTCAGACCTGTGGTTCGAGGAGGTGCTCTGCCTCCTTTGTCTTTGCTTTCTACTTCTTGGTCTTTTGTGCCCTGAATATAAGACTCTATTGGATTCTGCAGACCAAGGGTTATATCTTTCTGGGCGTTTTCATCCCTATGTTGTTTTGATGTCTTTCTCCCCAGCTTCTTTTGGCCATCAAGGGAAGATCCCTGATCTTTGGAGTTACTTCGGGTGATTCTAGGGGGAATGGTTCAATTAAGAGGGGAGGAAGGGCTGTCATAGAGTGGGGAGAAGAGGGTTGATCATGAGGGTTTGAAGGAGTAGGGTCATCTTCTGGGAAGGACAGAACATGGAAGGGGTTGGAGGATGGAGGAGATTGAAGGGGTTTTCCACCAGGGGATTGAGATTGATGAGGAGGGGAAGGCGAACGGTGGGGGGGGGGAGGCGGAGGAGATGGGATTGTGGCAAGGGCTTTAAGAGAGGAGGGACTGGGTTCTTTAGGCAAAGAGGTACTGGGGGTTGATTTTTTCCTTTTAACTACTTCCCATTGTTGTTCTTGAGAATTATTATCCACATTAATGATCTTAGTACAGCGATTAGCAAAGTGACCATACTCGTGACATACCTTACACTTGAAGGGGATCTGCTCATAATCAAGTTGTTGTATGTGCGACCATTCATCAACTTTGATCTTGATGGTTTCTGGAAGTCCTTTGCCCAGGTCGACCTCGACGCAGATACGGGCACATGCCTGCATGTTGTCTCTTGGCTCACTTCTGTCAATATATTTTCCAACTGCATTTCCTATGGCTCGCACAGATTCATCTCCCCAGCAGTGTAATGGGAGATGGGGGAGGCTCACCCAAACAGGAACCGCATTAGGAATATCAAGCTCTGGATCGAAGTCTGGCATCCACTTGTTTAAGTACAGACCTCTGGAATCCATAAAATATGGCCCATTGCGAAATATCAGATCCTTGTTATTCTTTGTCTTGAAATGGAAGGTGAAGTAACCCTTCCCACAGAATCTAATAGCAATTTTCCCCTGAATTTTGTCCGCCCAGTTTCTTTCCACCCACCTCTGAACAGTTTTAGGTGAGGGCCAAAGACCAGGGAATTGCCCTATCAGACCCCTTTCGGCCAAAGCAAGAGCAGCCATTCTAGGCAGAGCAGGAGGAAGGGAAACCTCTTGTAATCCTTCTATTTTTTTAACGAATTTGGAAATGGTTGGGCAAGCTCATTGAGGCGACAAGGAGTTAACAAGAGCTGAAAAAGCCATCTGCTGAGCGACCTCCTCCGGTGGAGCCTCCAGAGGGGCCATCTTGATGGAGAGGCGCGTGAACCAAAAGTCCAGAGGCGGAAGACCTACGCGCGTGCACTAGGGTTCTCAGCAGCGCAGTCCAAATTGGTTAGTGTTAAAATATTGTGTTCAAGGATGATAATACATTTTTTAAATTTTGATGTTTTTATAATATGAAAATTTGACTTGTTTAAAGTTGATTGTTTAAGATGTCTTTTGCATAGATAGCATGTCTTATGTTGGCATTTAGGGATCTTAGTTATTAGCACATTGAGTTGTCATCTTAGTGGTAGTTGAAGTTGGTCATTAGTATAAGGATTTTTTAAGCATAGATGCAAAATTTGAGTAACATTAATAAAAAACTTATGCAATTCTTTCCCTCCAAAATCTTGCATGGATTGTACATTTGCACCTCTTTAACAATTACTCACATTACAAGGAAGATTCTACCAAATGGGTCCTCATTGCACCGAGAAACAAATGAGGGAACTTCTAATAAGATTGTTCAAATCATGTGAAATAATTGGATTGCATTGGTTATTGTCCAACTTTTACAACTTTCAATGAAATGGTCATGTTCCTTGTGTGTCTAATCATTTCAATGATTTGACCCTTCTCTTTGAGTGTGTTGAACTCACTTTCTATATTGATTAGAGGAATAATACTCAACACAATTGAATGTTCAAAACATAGGGATAGTAGGATTACAACTAGTATGTTGTAGGATTGTACTACTCCTTAGTATGTCTTCTTGGATCAAGAGTTCGGATTACCAACAAAAATGACCAATTCATTTAGTGTTAGGAGTGTTCATCTTTATCTAAACTTTTGATGGGAAACCTCCAAGGAACTCCTAATGAATCCAAAATATGGTTTCATTGAGAATTACGATGTTTGTGATATTTTTTCTTTTTCCCTGGTATAAGCGGGAAGACACCAAAGAGGGTCTAGCAAAATATATTTAAGCTCTTCAACTTTGGGGAAAAATATGGGTCTATCCCAAGGATTATATGGGAGGCATTCAAAATACACTCCAATTTGTCCCTAACATATATGGAGTCCCCAAACCCCTTATTAGACCATCTTATCTATACAGACCATCTACTTCATATGGACTACACTCTCCCCATCCTCAACCTAAACCACATGCTCCACATCATTATTATTCCCATGAAGACATTCCACTAATGCCCACCACTTGGTTGGGGGCATAAATTAGTATCAATGCTTTGCACACAAACCAACCCAATTCCACCCCACATCAACCCATAAGTGAATTTCATTTAAGCACCTCCCTTCATCACTTAGAAAATGGCCCCACATCCAAACCCAAAATGTAAGGGTAGATATAATGGAGGGATAACAACAACAACTAAAACCAAAATGTAGGTCAAGGTAGAAGTTATGGGAACTCCAATTCAAATGAATTTTTACAATTGTAATAAGTAAATCGTATCTTTATAAATCACATGTTCTTTATGAGAGGCCTCTTTTGCTTTAGTTTTTCAAGTATGACATTGTAGTATTTATTGGCCTTAAAAATAATGATAACTTAGTTTTATGATATGCATAAGATGATGCTAGATTCTTCAATATTTGTCTTACAAGAAAAAAAGAACATATTCAGACACTAAGTCAATCCTTGAAATTATATCAAACAAAAAATTTATTAGCTAAGTCCTTCAAATATGTTTTCATAGAAAATAATCAATTGGGGTTATTTCAGGCAATTGGGCATAGTGGTTGTTATCTTCCCTACCCAGGTTCAAATTCATGCTAATTGACATGATGAGCTATAATGCATTGATAAATATTGTTGTATTGACTTTGTACCTATGAATATTGTTGTATCGGCTTCGAGCCTTGTGAATTCTTAAGTCAATATACTTGTGGGATGACCTTAAGTGAATATACATGGGTTAGTGTTAAGTGAGTATAAATGAGAGTTGGCAATACCAACATCCTCGCTCTAGCCCTCAGGGTAAGAGGGATGCAAGCAAGAAAGACAATTGTGACAATATGATTGGTAAGAATTCAAATCTTAGGCTTGGAAGTTAGCTACTTGGATACAAATAATTATGAATCCTAGTATATAAAATACAAGTAACTTAATAAATTTAATTACAACTTTTCTTTACGCTTGTAACATTAAAAACAAAAAAAAAAAAAACAAAAAAAAACAAACAAAAAAAAACAAACAAACAAACTTGCACATACATATAATATTTGTAATAAAAAAGTTTTAAATCTAACACTTTTTTTCTATATAAACATACTTATAAATACAAAAATATTAAAATTAAAAGATTAAATCTTATTCAAATACAATATTGAGTTAACTGATTCTTGTTATAGCATTTGAATTACTTACCTCTCAATTTGTCATTTATTTAAAAATATTAATTTTTTTACTATTTAAAACTAATCACTACCCTATACATGTGATACAAATATATATTAATAAGAGAATTACTCACTTTCCTTTATCTAATCTAATTTTAACTACATAAACATTTATTTTAAATCTAATTTTAACGGCATAAACTCATATTGTATTAAACAAATAGCATACTTTAAGAGTATCATAAAAGTGAATTAATTTGTCAGTTTGTTTTTGCTAAATATGAAAAAAATTAATCAAAGGAATTTTCAATGCATCATAATATAACCAATGTACTGGATGAAATTATTGCTTAAAAGATTTTTGAATGCATCATAATGTAATATCTCATAATTTATTATTAAAATTAACATAAACATATTACCATTATCCCATTCATAATTCGTTGGTGTTAGTATTAATTCATAATTTGTGGATGATTTTGACGGGGATGCCGCCCCAAAATTTAATCTAATATTTGACGAATAGAATATATTAATTGGAGACTTGTTCTCATAAAATTTCTCACGTAGCCGTGTCTTCATGTTCCAGGAATTTTTGGAATTTTTATAAACGTTTTCGTTGTTGAGGATTCCAATGGGGATTTGCTAGCTATTTTCAAGATGTTTTTAAACCGATTTCAGGGATGTTTTTGGTAATTTTCAAAGGTTTTCTTTAAATATATTTGAAAAATATTTTGGGAAGGTTTTAGGGATAATTCATGAATAGAGTTTTAATTTTGACAATCATGAATATTGATGATCATTTTTCCTGTTATTTTTTGGAATGCATTGTATCTAATTTTTTGTACAAGTTGTAGCTTAAAACATGGGTTTTGTATGATGGGTTTAATTTTGGATTTCTGATGATTTAGATATTGAATTTTCAATGGTCAAATTACAAAAAAACACCAACGATGTCAAGAAAACAGAAAATACAATGTTTTAAAAGGATGATCTTTGTGGTTATTTTTCTTGTTCTTTATTAGGATCATCTCAACTTTTACATATTGTATGTGGGTTTTGAGGACTCATTCAAGTTCAATGCGTCCATCATCCAAACCCCAAGCATTGTGAAAATAATTAGATAGTTGTGAATTGGATTGAATACTAAATGCTTAAATAAATTCCTATTCAATCCATTTCTTAATCTGAAATATAAATTTAATAGGATTAGAAAACCAAATTATTTTATAGTGGTTTTCAACGCAACTATGAAAGTTTACAAAACGTATTGAAAAGGGAATGCCTTTTGTGTTAATATATATAATGGTTATTGAGTCAAACTAGTTGTTATATTCTAATGATTAGTTAGCTTCTCTCTACATCTATTTATTTCGATGCCTTGATCTGGTTCCTCATCTTGTCCTAAAGCTGAACTGCACTAGTTGGTATGTGATTTTTACCAAAAGATTATGTCATAGTCATCATTAACAAGAAATATGAGGAAAAAAATAATAATATAAAACAATTTTCTATGATAGATTCTTCATGGACCTTATTACAAATACAAATTTAAAGTAGTTACGCTTAAGTTTCTTAAAACTAATGTTCATGTCTAATGTCTAGTAATGAAATGTCACTCAACCCCTTTTCAAATGGAGCTTTTTGGACTTTCTGGTGGAAAAATTTCAGGTGAAATCTTGAATTGTGTTATTTAAACTGGTTGTTTTGACTATCAACGCCCTGAAAAACTCTAGAACACTTTGATTGTGTAGTGATTAACAATCAAACTTATAATTTCAATAAATTCTGAAATTAAATTTTATATATATACATATCCCAAACCCAATCCTCTGAAATTTAAAAATAAGCTTCAAAATTCTAGAGACTAATACCCATCCCGTCGTTCCCATCCCTAAACCAGACCCAATTCCTTGATATTTAGAGATGCGCTTTAGCATCCCAGAGACTCGTGCCCCGTTTCCATGTTCCCCAACCCAAAACCAGTGCAACCCACCAGTGCAGGACAGATATTAATTATCTACCTTTTCGGTACATCCCACGTTCTCATACTCAGAACTCAAAACCAGTGCAATATAAATGAGGCGGAAGAATTGCACAGACAGTTAAAAGTGGTTGGAATCTGGGCAAAAAAAATTCAAAAAAATCTTCTAAAGACAGTGTTTGAATAGTGTTTTTGATAGTGGAAATAAATCCAAAAACGTGTAACACACTTAAAATTTTAAAATTTAACAACTATAAATTGGATTTACAAAAATTCTTACCAAATTTTCTTTAAATATAACTAAAATTTCTACAACTTTACTGACAACTCCCTCATATTATATTACCTCTCTGTCTTAGGATGAGCCTTTCAGCTCTCTGTCTTGCGATGAGCCTTTCGAAACTTGTCAGAACGCCGCTTCAGTGAAACCAACCTTCGCCCCACCAACATTGTCCCTCGCTACATTTTATTCGAGGATTGCATCGATATCAAAATCCAAGGCTTTCCATCCATGCCCATAGCCTACATGACATGAGATTAGACCTGTCAGCAATGCAGAATGAAATTATTTTAAAGCATTAATTTGACAGGTTCGTGTATTTTTTTTTAATCTGTTAATTTCTGTTGAACTCTTTGCATGTATCTTGCCATCATATTTCTGCACATACAGTTTTATATTCTCTGCCTTATCTTGCCATCATATTTCTGCACATACAGTTTTATATTCTCTGCCTTTTAGGTCCTTCGGATAGGGGTTATATTTATGTTCTGCTCAGACAGCATTGAAATTTCTATTTTTGGCTGCTCCTCTTGTAGTATTTTTTAAAAATAATCTCTTTGTTAATATTAGACTAATAAAATTTATTAATTATTGAGTTTAGGTTTCTGTCACACTGAATCAAACTGATTAGCTCGAAATAACAGAATTTTACTTAATATGATTATTGTATTGTATATTAATTATCTTTCGTCCCGGTACTAGGTACTATTGCGATGAGCATTTGGAAACTTCTGACAGCGCCGATTCAATGAACGCATCCTTCCCTAACCAAAATTTAGTCTAATATTTCATCAATAGAATATAGCATTAGTTTAATTAGCAGGAGGAATTTTTCAGAAATTTATGGAAATTGAGGTTATTTTGAAAGAAAATTTGGCAAGGTTTTTTGTAAATCCAAGTTATAGTTGCTAAACTTCAAAATTTTAGGTGTTTTAGACGTTTTTGATGGTGTTGAATCCATTTCCACCATCAAAAATAAGATTCAAATACTGCAGTTATAATATTTTTTGAAAAAAAATTACCTGGCAGCTTTTAGCTGGGGCAATTCCTCCTCCTCTGACTCCATAGATTTAGCCAGGGCAATTCCTCCTCCTCTGACTCCATAGAATATAGAAATTAAGAGTTCTCTTTACTTTTTGCACTTTCCGGTGTTGGAATTCGGCAGAAAAAATTGAGGTTAAATTTTGATTTGTGTTATTTAAAATGGTTTTTTAACTGCATATTTGGATTCAGCACCCTAAAAAACCTTTGAGACACTTTGATTGCGCAAGAATTACCCTCAAACTTGTGATTTTAATAAATTGCTACCTGATTTTAGAGAAATTTAAATAGAAAAACCCACCACCAAAATTTCTAAAAAATCGCAGTAAATAACTCCTATAAATTATCTTTCTTCCTCGTACAATGGGCATTTTTGAATTCAATACCCCACCACCTTATGGGACGGATATTATCTCTCTTCTCGATACTGATTATGATAATACAACTAGGGCAGTGCGATTAGCATTTTGAAATTTTGAATCTTGTCACAGCGCCGATTCAATGAACCCAAAAAAAAAATTAGTCTTATATTTGACGAATTGAAATTTTGAAACTTGTGACAGCGCCGATTCAATGAACCCGTTACAAAAATTAGTCTAATATTTGACGAATGCAATATATTAGTTCTCAAAACGCTGCCTCATCCACGCGAATATATATTATATTAGCATTTGCACATTACTATGTAAAGAAATGCCGATGGTTTTAAACGGAGGGGAGTCTGTGGTGTATATTTGTTCAGAGTTTTTGAGAGATGAATCTGAAGATAAATTGTATTATTTGTTTAGGTTGCTACTGCTTGGTCTTTGTTTATTGTATAATGTTTTTTTTCAGGGGGAAGTATCCTGCTGAAGAAGCGTAATATTTACATTATATGGCCGAAGCCAGTAGATGAGCAGAATTTTTCAACATATGGCTGAAGCCAGCAGATGAGCAGAATTACGGCATAGCCGTCGCAGATAACACCATAATAACGAGGGGCCTCAACCACCGCCGCATGAATCGATCCTGGCTGGGGGAGCGAAAGCCATCCGCCCCAGCCATCATGTAATATGTATTGCCAGCGGTTGGAGTGAATATAACTTGCTTTAGTGTTTCGATCAAGATTTAACAAAATTGTAAACAAATCGTGATTTCTAAAAGGTAGTTGTCTATAATGCGACTTTTTGAAAGCTTTTCTAGTGGGTTTTTCTGGTCAAAATCTGGCAGCAATTTATTGCAATCGCAAGTTTGATAGCTAGTTTCTGCACAATCAAAGCGTCTCAGGGGTTTTTCAGGGTGCTGAATCCAAATATGCAGTTAAAAAACCATTTTAACTGCAACAAATCAAGATTTAATCTCAATTTCTTCCGCCAGATTCCTTCCGCCGGATTCCATCACCGGAATCTTCAAAAAATCGCATTATAAACAACTCCTTTCTAAAAGTCTGAAAATCTGAAAAGAGTCAGAAAAATAGTTTTGTTATCCCAAAATTTCCATAGAACTGATGAGCACCGTGATATTGGTCATGCAAAGACACTGAGTTGCTGCTACCAATTTAAGGAGAACTAATAATATCATAGTGCCTCAAAAAAATGGTTATACTACTCAAAACTTTCAACAAACAAGAAAGCGTTGAAGAATGCAATGCATTTTTCCATACTTGGCATCACTGAGGATTTTTAGTAAACAAATATGTTAAAGGTAAACACCATTTTCAAAAAATAAGTATGTTAACTATGAACACCATTTTCAAAAACACATTGAAAGATGAAACTACATATTTTTATATTGAATTTTCTTTTATTAAAATTTTGGTCGATGAACTTCTTTTTATACCACTTGGAAACCTAGCTATATTTCTTCCAATATAACTTCTATAAGTATTTGGTAAATTTTGATTACAGTAATTTGTAATAAAATAAAGGCAAGAAACTTTTGGTAAGAAAATTGCTATTCATGAGAGGATGCTTCATTTTCATTGCAAAGAAAGTTGTTGCTTAATGTTTTTATTTATCTTTTCAATGTTTTTTATTAATTTTTTTATGCTTTGAGATCCTTAAATTTCATAAATGTTACTCTTCCATTGATCTCCAAAACTCTCAAGGTCCATCTTAATGTAGTGTAAGTATTCACTTTGTTTAACAAATATTATTGATTATAGTCTCATTGACCTCCAAAATAGTCCCCATTAGTAGAATGCAATGCTCTGCCTATTAAATGTATCAAATATGTAATGATTGTTTTCAATTAGACACCATATTGTGCTAAATTAGAAGTAGTGTTAGCTTTAGAAGTGAGTGACAATATTAAAGGAGTGAACCTATTTTGGGTTGGCTTAGATGATGATTTAATATATGCTTCAAGAAAAATATAAAGTACTTAACTTTATAATAAAATAAATTCATTTCATTTCAATGTTTGTTAGCTCTTGAGAGAAGATTGACAGTCCCCAAAGGAGGGAAGAATCTTATATTCTATTTGTTAGAGTAGAACAATTGCATTGTTTCATGCAACTTCCACACTTTTCTGATTTCTCGCCTTGGAACTTTTAAATCTAGAGATAAGAGGCTTTGCAACCTCAAGATTCTTCCTTGTTGCTATAACCATCCAATCAAACTCCACTCACTCAACTCACTCAACTCCAATCACAAACTTGAACAATCTTACATACAACCTCCAATTGCTACGACCTCCAATAGGCTTTAACCACTCAACTACGATAGCACGCTCCAACCCTTCTTTAAGCACAATAAGCTACTTCAACACAAAAATCTCACACAATAATACCATAGGAAATAGACAAAGTTATCAACTTTAACTTAATAAATTTAATCATAATTTTTCAATAAACTATGATAGCAATTTTTTTTATCTTAAATCTTAAACATACATGTAATAATTGTAATTAAAAAAATAAAATTTAGCAACCTCCTTCTAATATAAAACACCTATTAGCATAATAATTGTCATATGCTTAGTCCCTACCACATAAGTTTGAATATAAATATAAGTTAATGTTGAGATGAATCAATAATAGATGCACCACAAAAAATATATATATATATATAATATAATTTATAAAAGATAAAAATAATATGGTCTAAAAAAATAGACATGAAATACTAACAAGTTATCTCAATTTTTTAATCTAATTAAATCTACAGTAATAATCATATTTTTATGGTTATAATATTAATTCATTAGATAATACCTATGGGTTATCATATTTTAACTAATAACAACTACAACTAATAATTTTACACAATTTTGTTGATAATATTCCACTTGTTAAGTGGTAGCCATGTTCTGTATTGGAATTGGGCTTGAGAATTTTCAAATTTTCAAAAACGAAAAATTGTTTGAACACTGTTGATAAGAAATTGGAATATTCTTCATCTAAATCAAAATCTAATAGATTAAATTGAGAGTTTTTTTTTTTCAATACAAAAAAAGCTTGATTGTATTTACTAGATAAAAGATATAAAATGCAAATTACATCTTGATATAGCCTGATAAAGAGATATAACCAACCCTGTACAAAACTATAGAGGAAGGAAAATAAGTCCTGATATGACGTGTGGTCAAAAATCCCCATATTAGTGAAGAGGCAGGAAGATATGTGCTTCAAAGGAGCAATCAACCGGTAGAGAAAATAAAACATGAAAATGGATGACAAACTAGCAAATCTAAAAAATTCCAGAACCCCGAAAGGGTTCTCCTCTTTTACCAACAATAAGGGAAATTGCAAAATATATTATAAAACAGTATCCTCGAAAACATACTGGGAATTCTGCGATGAAATTAAAAATACCATTTTCTATTTCAAATAAAAATAACAAATTAAATTAATCTATTATTTATTTTTGTCACTTGTTAAAAAACTACACTAATTCCTTATTAATGTTTCCTTTCTTTTCTAAATCTCACCTTCATTCTCACAACAATCTCTGGCTATCATGTTAAAAAAGTTGCCCTTCAAAGAATATATGAAGTACTCAAAATTTATTAACGCAAAATTTGTTTTTTTTCACATAATTGGTCACACAATACTCTCTGAAGCCAAAAGATAGCCAGGAAGCAGAAGGAGACGAGATCACAAGACACTACAAATGTGTGTTGAATTCCTTTATTATTGTGAAGGAATATGCATAATTAGTTTGAGCTCTGAAATTCGTTTGGGATAGAATGAAAAGATCTCTATGTTTTTTTCATGAAATGCAAATGGAAAAATGTTAGAATTTTTTTACTCCATTCTGAATTCACATGTTTATTAAAAATCTATTAAAATTAATTAAAACTCATGAAAACTATGGTTTCCTATATACTGCAACTGGCGAAAACATCTATGGCCTCGTATTATGTTGCTCTAATTGTGCCATCGTTGCATTGAAGCATTGTTTTCACCACATAAGTACGCTTGGTCTGGTTATCCGTTTTTTTGGGTATCTACACATAGTTTGAAGTTAATGTTATTTTTAATGATCAGTAAATAAATGTAGTTTGTTTGTTTTAATTTAATTTTCATATACGTGGGAAAGCTTATTATAATTCAGTTGTCAAACTAAGGGTAGTGATCTTTAGTTGTTAACATCGAATGCAGGTTGACTCATCACCCTTGTTCAATGAAAACCAAGCCACCTTGAATAACGTTGGTGGTCCATAAAAGGGGCAGGGTTTCATTCCTGCAAGATGTCACCCTTATTCAAATAAAACCATAAATAACGTTGGTAGTGCATAAAGGAGTAGGCTTTCACTCTTGCTAGATGTCTATGGGTCTTTAACATATTTCCTTATGTCCAAAAAAACAAACTCTTAGCCAAACAAAAACAATTTTAAAACATACTCTAAACCATGATGATTTATTAAAAAACATTAATACACGTAAAAATCGAAAATTTTAAACATTTTATAAACATTATTTTAATGTTAATTTTTATTTTAAATATCATCATGAATTGAGATAATTGTAATTTAAAATGGTTAATAGTTATATTTAAGAATAAGTTTGTTTTGAAAGTTATTATTTATTAAACTATATTTATTTATATTTATGTAATATAAGTGTCATCTCTGCCAACAAATTGCGGCAGCCATGACAAAAAGAGGAAGTGCTTTCATGTAACGCTGGTCCTATTATCTGAACGTATAACCAGCTCACCTCAATTTTCTTTTCCTCGACTGTTGTTATTGAGTTTGACGGATTTATTTTTTGGAAAGTTTATGCATTATTTATTATTTTGTCAACGTAATTAGGTTTTTAAATTTTAATTAATAAATATTAATAAATTTTCTTTTTATCGATTGTTATTGATATTGAGTTTGAAAAGTTTATCATTTTATTTATTTATTTTTTAGTCAATTTCATCCAACCTAATTAGGTTTTTTAATTTTAATTTAACAAAATTAAGTAAATATTATATATAATAGATTAATGTAATAATTGATTAATTTAATTAGTATTGTGATAAAATGAAATATTAATGATACATAATATATTAATTAAATTATTAATACATAAATATTTATGTAAACCAGTACTTTATTAATAATTAGTTAATACATAATTAATATATAACATTTAATATATTAATATTAACCCATATATATATAATTAATATTATTAATACATAATAATATATAACATTTAATATATTAATATTAACCCATATATATATAAAAAAATTTGAGCATTACATATATCATATCACACAATTAATATATAACATTTAATATATAATATTAACCCATATATATAATAAAAATTTTGAGCATTACATATATCATATCACACATATATTTTGATAGTTACATAAATTTAAATATTATTTAAACATTAATATATAATAATGATATAATGTATCATTGATGAAGTTACATTAATAAATTAGATATATATAATAATTTTAATATTATCAAGTACATTAATAATATTAATATAATAATTTTAAATATAATTTAATCAATTTAAATATTTATAGCATATTGATAATAGGTTAATAACATTTAATAGTTTGAGTAATCATGTTCGAGGTTATTAGAGCAACAAGGGTTTCTTCGTAGGTATGCCTAGGGTTTGACGAAGATGGTGTTCGAAGGAGGAGGGAGTGGGGATCCCTCCTATCAAAATGTGGTAATGGATAAGGGGAAGCGGTTCAGGGAAGGATTCAGGGTCCCAACAGAAGGGGTGTCAGGGAATGCCAAAGGTACGGCTAGAGTAGGTGGGATTAGTCAGAAAAGAGATGATGACAAAGGTATGCCAGTGAATTAAGTAGACCAACAACAACAAAAAAATTCAAAAGGATCTATGGGGCCGTGTAAGCCCAAAACAATGATAATCCATACGGTACTAATCATTGATCCCAAGACACAGACCTTTAGGGATCACATGAGATCATATGATGTCATATGCAAGTTTATGAGCCTTTCGCCCACAAGAAAAGCCTTTTATGATTGGATTAAACATCACTAAAAACCAAAAGGGGAGATAGAATTGCATCTAGCATCCAAAGGATTTTTTACGGTGGTCTTTGCCAATATGGAGGATAGATATTGAATCTTTGATAGCAGTCCCTACTTCTTTGCATCAGTCAGCTTAGACATGCGCCGATGGATGGAAAATTTTACCCCAGAGAAGGAGACCTTTACTAGAGTCCCAGTTTGGGTTAGGTTGTACTCCCTACCTCTGGATTATTGGCTACCTTCAACCCTAAAATTGATAGGAGACAAATTGGGGAAGTTTATTAAAATATCGAAGGAAACACTACAAGGAAAATATATATCGTACGCAAAAATATGTGTGGAAATGGATGTCTCTGGAGCCCTACCTGAAGCAGTCAAACTAGTTTTCAGGGATGAAATATGGTTACAATCGGTGGACTATGAGCAGATTCTATTCAAATGTAGAAGATGCCATGAACATGGCCACCTGATACGAGAATTCCCTCTGAACAAAGCGAAAGAGAAAGGAAAAGAAGCAGAACAAAAGGATGCATATGGGTTTGTAAGACCTAACCCAAGGGGCTTGAATTTACAGATTGGTTGCAATCTTGAGGATGGAGGGTTGCAGCTTTCACTGTTTTTACCCTAGCCGTAACCCTGACTACGGTTAGCCGCAGACGCCCTAAACCTCTGAGGTTACCTACACAACCTACTGCCCTTGCCTGCACCTGCTCCCAACTGTCGACAGTAACGGCCTACCGTTCCTAGGCTCAGCATGGAAGGAATGGAGTTGGACGTCGTGGGTTATTCGTCGGACCCTTACTCGGAGCAGCGCATCTTCTTCCACCCAAACCCTAAATCATCATTTGTTCCATCCTCAGCGTCGTCCTACTCGAACCCGTCGCCGGTTGTCTCCCTTCCCAGGCTTACGGCCTCCACCCTTCACATTGGGACTCTCTCCATTGACTCACTTGCCCTAGATTGTTCGTCGCTAACTCCCGGAGCCCTAAACCTTCTAGACACCTGATCATCCCCTCCCTTCGACCCCTCTCCCCTTGCAAATCATTGCTTCTCTAAAAACCCTCCCTCTCGTCCAGGTAGTAAGTCTGATGCGACAGCAGAGGCTCAGAAGATCCACGGCACCCCCGTCTGTTGCACGACGACCCAGGCCTCAGATTCTCCTTCTGGTTGTTTCGACACTCCTGTAATTCAAGCAAGATCAGCAGAGCAACAACCTCTTCTTGAAGCAAATAGCCCCTCGGATCCATTGTTGGATCATCCTACTGCGCCGAGAACAGGGAAAAGGAAAAAAAGGTGCGTTAAGGCCTCCCGCAAGGACTACACCACCAAATTTGGGAAGGACTCACCATGGGTGAAGTGGAAAATAAGGCAGGGAAAGTCCTGGTGGGTAGGGTTCGTGGAAGAACCTACACGGCGGAGCGATTGGGGCTGTGGATTAGAGAAATCTGGGGGCAGATATTCATACAGCTTCTAAAGTACAGATTCTCCCATGAGGATGGTTTGCACTTCACTTTGCCCTTGAAGAATACACAAACATGGCACTCGCATGATATTGGCATTTCGAAATGGATCCTGTGTTGCTCAAAAGATGGAGTCCTTTCTTCGATCCGGAAAGAGAACAGATAGGAGTTGGACCTTTATGGGTACGGCTACCAGGTTTACCTCTCCAATACTAGTCTAAAGAAGTGTTTGTGTGAATTGGGAATACCCTTGGCACCTTTCTGGATTATGACAAATCCATAATATAGTCCAAGAATCGTACCCTAGCTCACATTCTAGTGCATCCAGATACTCGGGTGGGCCTGGAGGAAAATATTACTTTGCAATGGTGTAACTTTACTAGGGTTCAACTCCTAGATTACGAGGGGGTGCCATTCAGATGTCATTGCTACCACAAGGTCAGGCATCTGTATAAGGAATGTCCACTGGTCCAAAAACCCCCGGAAGTGACTATGGAAAAAGAGGGTGGCAATGGAAGGGCTACCAGAGATACCCCCAGGAAGGCACCATCAGCAGTACCCACTCCACCTCAGAAAGCGACCCCAACTCAGTCAGTCCAACAATCTATAGGTTGCTCCTCACGAACCCCATCTCCACCTCTGACTCAAGCCAGGGTAGCAGCTGAATCGGCTCGTACTTCGGGTATTTCTCTACCCTCTCTCCTTGCTCTATCTTCTACTTATGCATTTTCTACACATCATCTACATAGTTCATCTGTACAGGATCGATCTACCACTCCTACATCTATCCCCTGCCCCCTTCTCTCCCATCACCTAGTTTATTCTACTACCTCCCCATCACTACCTCCGGAGGCATCCTCCTCCCCATCCCCTACTCCCCTAGTTTCCCCCCCCCCTTACAACCTGTGATCCACCCCCCCCCTCTGTGGGTACACATTCTATGCATTCTAGCCTCGGCCTGTCCCTCCCCTCGATGTCCATTAAACCCCTTCGTGGGTGCAAATCTTATCTCTCGCATGCTATACTTCGAGCTAGTGCTGAGGTGGCCTCAGGAAGGAAATCTTCATTAGATCAGGTTCTTAGAGCAAAGAACACCCTTGACAGTTACCCCCATGAAGTGCTTATCATTTAACTGTAGGGGTATCGCTAGCTCGCCCAAAAAGCTAGCCCTCTGCAGGCTATTTGAATCCAAGCCTGTAGACATTATTTTTCTTCAAGAAACCCTCAATGAAGCTCAACACATTATCTATATTCTGAGGAGTCTGAACCCGGGATGGGAATTCCTTGCCCTAGATGCAGTTGGGAGATATGGAGGATTGGCTCTGGGGTACAACCCACAATCCATAAACCTAACATCGGCCTGGGGAGGATAGGGCTTCATTGGAATCGACATCTTTGTTGAAAATAGCAATAAGAAATGCTAAAATAGCATTGCTATAAATAGAATTTAAGGATATACTCCAACTCTGTTGGAAATAGCAAAAAATAGAAATGCTAAAAATAGCATTGCTATAAATAGCATTTCAGGATATATTCCAATTTTAATTAGTCCCTGATAAAATTGAGAATTAAAAATTTGAATTAGTCTCACTAGCTGTTTGAAAAATAATTAATTAATTCATCTTGAGTTAATTAGTTGGAGAAAATCAAACATGAAGTCTTTGTGAAGACATGCAACAGTTATCCCTTTGATTGAGGAAGTTTTCCTTTAATTAAGGAGATAAGGATGAGTTGTATTTGAGTTGTAATTAGTTAGCTCAGTTAACTAAGTTAAGTCCAATTAAATTAGTTCCAAACAACTAGAGGAACAAATTGTGAGTTCAGTCAGTTAATGCATGCATGCATGCAACTAGTGTTCTCTAGATAACTTAATATTCTCTCATAAATAACTCGTGCATGTCAATTCAAAGAAAGACCCAGTTGAGATTAAAAGAAGGGAGAGTGTACTATCAATTGGAGGAATTTTCCTATAAAGGAAACTCATCCATGCAGAAGGAATTAACTCCTTCAGGCTTGCACAGTTATTTCAGAGGTCAGAGTTGTGTGTGAGGTGAGAATCACACAGGTTGCAGCTGGAGGACCCAGGAGAAACTGGGCAAGGAAATAGGAGGCTTGGAGGACTGAAGGAACGCATATGTGTTGTCTATTCAGTCTATGAGTAGCAGTGAGGGATTGTATTGAGAGCTGGATAGCTTGAGAGCTAAAGCTTTTTGTAATCCTGAGATATCTCCAAAAAGTATGATAATACAGATAGCAGAGTTTTTAGCTGAGGCTTTCCCCAGGGTATTCTTCTGTGTTTCATGTGTGATTGAATATTCTTCTCTATTATATGTGTTCTATTTGATCTTGTTCAAAATCGATTAAGCTTCCGCAAAGTTTGATAGTAGAAGTAGATCAAGTATTTTTCTATAGTACATTGCATTATCAGGTGATCTACAGTGAGAATTCTACATGGTATCGAAGCCAAGGTGATCAAAGCGAAGAATAGTATACAAAGAAGGGAGAAGTTCGAAGTTTGAAGTTCTTGATTAAAGAAATCTAATTCTTATCACATCTCAAATTTCACCAATGGCGTTCAACGGTTTGTGACTTGAGTATGCCCTTGATGGCAATTCGAATTATATAGCCTAGAAGGATCACATGGAAGTGGTATTAAAGGACAACAGTTTGAAGGACTTCATTGATCAAGAATTCCCCAAGCCAGCAGCTGCTAATGCCCAAGAATTGGCGAAATGGAAAAAATGTGTGGCTAGGGCAAGGAGGATTCTTCTGGAGGGAGTTCGAGACCACATTGTCTTGAGTCTCCATGGGAAGAAGACATTGTTTTCAATGTGGAAAACATTGAAGGATCTGTATCAAAATAGCAGCGATCAGAGGAAGTTGGCGCTGAAAGACAAGCTTCAGAAAATCAAGTGTGAAAAGGGCAACACGATCTCTACATATTTGAACAAGCTCACCACCTGTAGGGATGAGCTTGGAAGTGTAGGAATCACAACAGCTGATGATGACATGGTGAGTCTTTCTCTCCTCAGTCTTCATAAGAGCTGGCATAGCTACCAAGACTCAGTGAATGGAAGAGAGAAACTCCCAGATTGGGAACGACTGTGATCGGATCTGATGCAGGAGGAATCGCGAGAAGCACCAGAGATGGTTCTTCATCCAAGGAGGATGAAGAAAATTGCACCTTAGTGAGTAAGGCAAAGAAAGGGAAGGAAAAGGATTCTCATCCCAAATCGAGTTCTTCTCATGGAGGGAAGAAGATTAATAAATCTAAAGTGAGATGCTTTAATTGTCATGAGGTGGGCCATTATGCAACTAATTTTCCATTGACGAAATCCAAGAAGGGATCCAAGGAAGGATCTGAAGGTGAGGCATTTGCCTCTCAGTCTGAATTGGATTTTACCCTCATCGCATGCATGGTTTCATCGATGATGGGTTGTGGTTGGTTTCTTGATAGTGGAGCCTCATTCCACATGACTGACGATAAGAGTTTGTTCAATACCGTGGAGGAGAAATACCTCAAGATACTCATAGAGATGGGTAATGATGAAAGGTATAGTGTTTCAGGAGTGGACACGATTTCTTTTCAAAGGGAGCATGGAGATTGCATTACCTTGATAGATGTGAAGTATGTGCGAGGACTGAAGAAGAACTTGGTATCGATCAGGATGTTGGAGGACAAAGGCTATGATGTTGTCTTCAGTAAGGGAAAGGTTTTCCTTATACACATCACCACGAGATAGGTAAAGCAGATTGGTTCACGAGTTAAGAACATGTATGCTCTTGAGGTTCAAGATGCATGAAAAGACTTGAGAAGCAAGGCCAATGTTAGAGACTTGGTGGTTGAGAGGGAGAGTACATTACCTTTCAACATGCAGCGCCAGAAGAAGTCTCAGACAATTGTGGAGGAGCCACAATTGGTGAAGTAGCTTCAGGAGGTTGTGGAGCAGCCACAACTAGAGAAGTCGAGAAGAGACCAGTGGAGGCATACACTCATGCAAAGACCTTTAGTAGGGGAAATTTCAAGCCAAGTGGGCAGAGGGATCACATGCATCCATACATCCAGGTAGGAGATGGGGTGATGTGAAGTGATAGTCCCAAGAAGGCTGAAATAAGGGTAGGATCCTTGAGGTACCCAGCCTCTTTGATTAGACCTTACTATGAGAGCCCCGACGAGGAGTAGCAGGACTGGCTAAGTGGGTAGAGACGGATGCAAATGGAGCAGCAGAGAGAGCTACAATGCAGGAGTCCTAAGACAGCGCAGAGCTAGCAGACTGCAGCAATGTGAGAGGCACAGGAGTGTTGCACCAGTGCAGGATGGCACAGAGAGGTGTGCAACGATGATGCGGGGAGTTGTTGCAGCAACGCAGAGGTCAGAGAGGGAGAACTTTTCAACGGCAGGGGGAGCTTCAACATCAAAGGGTGTTTCTAGGCCAACAAGGAGGTCAGTTGGGAGATCAGTTACTTACTTCTCAATAACTGAGTTGCAGTGCAGCAGTGGGCAGCACGATGCAACACGATGAGAGGAGGTGCAATGCGGATGCAGTCTTGGGAGATAGGACCAGCAGTAGCACAGATGCAGCAGGAGGAATCAGTGTGATTGATGTAGTCAGAGATCAAAGTGACAGAGGCTAGAGCAGTCAAATACTGAAGGGCACAGAGGTGCAGAGTTTTTAGTTGACAGAGGCAATAGCAATCAGAGACTTTGATGACAGAGACATCATTTTGATTCAGGTTGGATATTTTTTGTTTCTAGAGTTGTTGGAGCAACAAAACTTGAGAGAAGTGTTGCATGCAAAACATTCCAAAGGTTTAGGATGGGTTTCAAGTTGAATGCCTTTCTTGTTGAGAGGGAGTGTTGAAAATAGCAACAAGAAATGCTATAAATAGACATGCTAAAAATAACATTGCTATAAATAGCATTTCAGGATATACTTCAACTCTGTTGGAAATAGAAAAAAAAAATAGAAATGCTAAAAATAGCATTGCTATAAATAGCATTTCAGGATATATTCCAATTTTAATTAGTCCCCGAATTAAAATTCGAATTTAGTCTCACTAACTGTTTGAAAAATAATTAATTAATTCATCTTAAGTTAATTAGTTGGAGAAAATCAAACATGAAGTCTTTGTGAAGACAAGCAACAGTTATCACTTTGATTGAGGAAGTTATCCCTTAATTAAGGAGATAAGGATGAGTTGTATTTGAGTTGTAATTAGTTAGCTCAGTTAACTGAGTTAAGTCCAATTAATGCATGCATGCATGCAACTAGCGTTCTCCAGATAAATGAATATTCTCTCATAAATAACTCATGCATGTCAGTTGAGATTAAAGGAAGGGATAGTGTACTATCAGTTGGAGGAATTTTCCTATAAAGGAAACTCATCCATGCAGAGGGAGTTAACTCCTTCAGGCTTGCACAGTTATTTTAGAGGTCAGAGTTACGTGTGAGGTGAGAATCGCACAGGTTGCAGCTGGAGGACCCAGGAGAAATTGCGCAACGAAATAGGAGGCTTGGAGGACTGAGGGAAGGCATATGTGTTGTCTATTCGGTCTATGAGCAACAGTGAAGGATTGTACTGAGAGTTGGATATCTTGAGAGCTAAAGCTTTGTGTAATCCTGAGATATTCCCATTTGTATGATAATACAAATAGCGGGGTTTTTAGCTAAGGCTTTCCCCAGAGTATTCTTATGTGTTTCATGTGTGATTGAATCTTCTTCTTTGTTATATGTTTTCTATTTGATCTTTCTCAAAATCGATTAAGCTTTTGCAAAGTTTGATAGTAGAAGTAGATCAAGTATTTTTCTTTAGTACATTGCATTATCAGGTGATCTATGGTGAGAATTTATACAATCTTTTCGGCTGAGCTGGGAATGGATCTCCGTGTCATGAATGTTTATGGGCCTTGTCAGGGGTGGGAGGCTTTCTGGAATCAGTTTCTAAAACTCTCTATTACCTCATCTGGCAATCTCATTATGGGAGGTGATCTAAATTTTTCTATTGGATTTAGTGAGTCCTGGGGCTCATTGGCACAGATTGACCTGCTCTCTGATTGATCTGATAATCACCCTATGAGTGACCTCAGTTAAAGATTTATTAAATGAAGGTATTACAGACTCATATGTTGGTGGGTGTGTCTATGTTATTTAAGCAACGGATCGATCAGATTGCAAATACACAGACACTTAAAAATGGAAAACAACAAAGAAACACAGTAAGAAAATACAAGAACACAAGAAATTAATAAGAAGTTCACCCTATCCTCTAGGGCTACATCTCCAATCCAGCTCTCAGTGGTGGCCTTCCTTTTATTGTGTCTTGAAGCAGAGAATTACAATGAAGGAGCTCAATATGAGTCTCCTTAAACAAATTGCTTGGCAGGGTGGTTCTAAGATTCCCCAAGCCATGGAGTACATAGACTCTCTTCCTTGCCATCTCTTTAACCTCTCTGGTCTGACAGATCGTCTCAAGGATGGCTTGATTCTCTCAAGCTCTCTAGTGCTCGATGCTGCCTTTGGTCAGCTCGGCCCTTCTGTCTTCTTACTTCTTTTGCCTTATTGGTTCTTCTCTTCTCTATCTCTTGTCTTCGGTGTTTCGTCCTTCGGTTCCCGACTCCTTTTCTCCATCTGGTCTGTACATGGCTTTAAAGCCATTCAAGCTCATGGCGATTCAATTCCTCTTCCACCTTCGTTAGATCGCCTACTTGCAGTTGCACTTGGAGTTCCCTGTTCTTGGCGTCATCATCAGGCTCACAAGTAATGGCCACTTGTCCTCCTACAAACTACGCCAGCCTTTCGTCGATTCAATTCTTCGATTACGTCGTGGAATGAGTCTTCTGCCACCTTGGTAGTCAAAGTGAACCTCAAGCTCTTCTGAATCGCGGCTTAATCCCTCGTTAAATCCATCTTCTCCATCGAGCACAATCTCAGCTGTTAGATCTGGAGCCCCCAGATCTGACGTCGTTCGCTCGTCCCGTGCGGTTAACTAGCTCGACCATTAGCACGCGATGAGTGGCGGTTTTCTCTCTCCTCTACTTGCCACGCGTCTAGCGCTGAGTGGAATCTCTTCTTTTTCATCAAAACTTATTATCGCCCATGGATGCCCCCAATCAATACCGCCGGTTTTTGGAGCGGGTCCCGCCTTTAGCGCTTAGCCTTTTGTCCCATGGTTTTCCGACTCCCACACAACTGAGTGCTCGGGGCTTCTCCATTTTGAGGTTTTTTGCCAAGTGCTAATCGCGCATCAAAAACTGCCTCTGTTTCCCGATCCAGGCCTCCCAGGGGCTAATTTCGCCTCCCACGCAGTATTCATGGGCCTCAATCAACGCGCTTTGACCGAGGTCCTCGTCATTCCACGCTGGCTACCATTGCCACTGGTTTAGAGGTGTTTTTGATCGCTATTTTAAATTCTTTGAAGTCTATTCTGACCTGGTATAGCCATGGCTTTGTTAATCATTCTTTATGGATCTAATTCGGATCACGGCCTTCCCACTAAAAAAATCTTTTGGATCTACATAAACTCAGCATCCTTTAGTGTACTCATAAATGGATCTACATCCCATTTCTTCCATGCTGAATGAGGACTCTGGCAAGGATGCCCTGTTTTTTCCCTTATGTTCCTTATAGTGATGGAGGGACTCAATAGGCTCATTGGCACTGCAATAAGGGAAGGCAGACTCAAAGGACTGAAAATGAATGAATTTTTCCACCTCACCCACCTCCTTTTCATTGACGATGTTATGATCTTCCTGGATGGCAGCATCAGAGATTCTACCTCTTTCCATGATATCCTTGCACTCTTTGAAAAAGCCACAGGTATGGTCGCAAATCAGTCCAAATCTACTATCACTTTGTCTCACACCTCCCCTCAGGAGGACAGAACATCTCTCCAATTCTTCCATTATCAATTGCATAATCTCTCGGATGGTCTGAAATACTTGGGGTTCTAGATCAAACCCCATAGCTATCGGATTGCTGACTGGATCTATCTAGTTATTAAAATTGAGAAGAGACTGAAAATTTGGAATTACAGATTCTTGTCAAGAGCAGGGCGCCTAGTCCTTATAAAATTTGTGTTGGAAGCCACACCTATATACTGGATGTCACTCACCTAGATTCCTCGGGGAATACTCGGCCGCTATCAACAGATATGCTGCAGATATCTATGGAATGGACAAAAGGAAGGAAAAACTTTTGCTTGGGTGAGCTAGAAGAAAATTGCTCTGCCAAAAAAATGGGGTGGGGGGGGGGGACTAAAAGACTTGTTTGTTTTTGCACAAGCCCTTGCATCCAAGATGAGTTGGACCCTCATCACTTCACAGAATCTATGGACCACTGTGTCATACCATAAATACATCTGGCCGCAACAAACCTTGGATTGGGTTCGTCTACCAGACTGGCCTCGTTTGGGCATCTCTATAGTCTGGAAATCAATCCTACAATCTTTTCTTTTCATCTGATCTAGTCTAGCATGGCGCATAAACAATGGTAACTCAATGTGCATTGATATTGACCCACGGATGGGGGGGAAACAGGTATCAGCTGCCACCTGACCTGATATAATATCTACAACATAGAGATACCACAGTGACCGCACATATTGTTGATTGTGAGCACAGCGCCATCTTCAACCAGAAATGGAGGATAGCCCCTAAAGTGGGCATTCCTATGTAGTGGCAACAGTCCTAGGAAAAATATCTAAGTTCATTGACTGAAGCTCATGTGCGTATAAATGATGATCCAGATGAACTTGTGTGGATGTTAGTTGAGCATGGAAAATGTACTCCAAAGTTGGGCTACACCCACCTTCTCTCGAATCGCAAACCTGAACATTCAAAAGAATGCTGGCAACAGATTTGGAAACTGAAAACACCTCCGTGGGCACGCTTATTCATGTGGAGTTTCTTAAGCAACAAAACCCCCACAGGCGAAGCCCTCTTGCACAGATCCATACATGGCCCGATCTGGTGTGTATTATGCAAACAAGACTCTGAAACAAACGAGTATTTGTTTTTGCTTTGTCCGACAATCGCCTAGTTTTGGCAAACAACAACTCAACAACTCTCTATTCAGAATACATGGCAGGGTCCCTCTATACTACAATCCTGGAACAATTGGAATGCAACACACCAGGGCTCAAAGTAACAATGCCTTCCTCTCATCCTCTGTTGGACTATATGGCTCACCTAGAATCACATAATTTTCAATGATGCAACTGCCTGATGGCCTTTTATCCTTGCAAAGGTTGTGGCAGCCTATCATGACATCCCTGAAGTTGAAAACTCCCACATTCATAGAACTACTGCCCCCGGACGAATTGACAAAACTAGGCCATGGGAATTTTTCGATGGAGCGGCCCAACCTCATGGATGCGAAGGGGGTTTCATTTTATATATCTCTGATCAACATTTCTATAAGGTCCAATTGGGACTGGGGGAGGGAACAAACAATTATGTTGAGCTAATCACCCTCAGACATCTGTGCCACTTTGCACTAAATCATGATTGCTCTACCATTCAGATCTATGGGGATTCAAAAGTCATTATCAACTGGTTCAACAATAAAAATCAATGTCATGTTATTTCACTTCGAAATATTTTGGATGAAGTCAACATTTTCAAAGCAGTTTTTAATACAGTCTCTTGTCATCATATATACAAGGAATATAATGAAGATGCTAACAGGCTTTCTAAGGAGGGCACACTACTACCCCAAGGCTTTTGGATGATCTCTGAACAGATGGGAGCGGATTTCTATCAATATCACCACAAGCCATATATAGATCAGGAGTTCCATAGGGTAGAAAGGCCCTAAATATATACATTTTGCTTCTTTATCTTAGTCTATCTTCTCAAAAAACCATGTATATATATTTTTTGATGATATGTAGACAAATAGACTGAATACCTCTGCAAGGAATATGTACAGGTTTTATCACACTTAACAATCCTACAGGAAATGGCTTAGGCCATCTATATTTTTTGATATAATTTTTTTCGAAATGGTCGTGGGCCAACAGACTTGCATATGCCTTGGGCATCTATTACATGTAATTTTTCCACATAATGAAAGATTACAATTTTTCCATTGGAAAAAAAGACCTAACCCAAGGGGAAGGGAAAAACAAAGACAACAACAGAGAAACTAGGGAGGGAGAAAAGCATAGAGAAATAGCTTTGAAATATTATCATAAGAGAACCCAAAGACTAATGCGGTAGAAGAAGAGAAAAATGAGGAGTAAGAAGAAGGTAAAGAGGAAGAAATGTTGCAATCAACAGAAGATATTGGGCAGCAGACGGATATCCTAGATCTGTCAAAGGATTTTGAGGGAGATGCAGAGATGACTCCAAGAGAGGTAGGAACAAAGGACCCAGAGTTGGAAGAAATAGTAGAAAGGGAAGGAATTGACCTCCAGAATATGGTGGAACAAGCGATAAAACAAAGACTAGATGCCATCCAAACTTATCAAATGGATAGGATTCAATACCTATACTTGAGTAGAGAACAAACAAAAATAAGAGGTTAGAGAATATGATATCCAGAGATAGTCTAGATGGGAACGAAGGCATCAAGATCTTAGATGGTTTTAGCGCCATGACACAATTACTGGAAAAGAGGAAGGAAGTCTAATTAATTCAGGTAAGATGAAAGAATTAAGCTCGCAACCCCTTCATCGTAGTTAAATCATGAAAGTTTTAACATGGAATATAAGAGGCATAAGTAGCCTTAAGAAACAAAGATTACTTAAAAAGAAGATTAAAATGGAATAACAAGATCTTATTTTTCTGCAAGAAAAAAGTGCTCAATAGATAAAATCAAAGAATTAAGTAGGAAATTGGAGAGGAGGTTTAAGGTAATCGAGGTCATAACCATGGTTCTGCAGGGGACTAGCAATTGATTGGAACCCCCAATTCTTGATATTACTTGATGTGGAAGCAACGAGGTCCTATTTATCGTTGGAAATGAAACTTGTAGGCACTCCAGGTTCACTAGTTTTTACGAATGTGTATCGTCCTCAAAGAACTAAGGAGAAGATGAAACTCCTTCAAGATTTAAGAGAGATAAGAACTAGGAAAGGACACATCCCTTGGGTGTTGGGGGGACTTCAATATGATAACCTCTCTATCAGAGAAAAATGATGGCCAAAGACATATAGACAGAGATGTTGAAGCCTTTAAGGAACGCATTGAGGATTTCAATCTTATTGACATGGAAACTACCAATGGTTGCTTTACATGGAGTAATAAGTGCAGGGGGAAGCACAAAGTTGTGTCTAGGCTTGACAGTTTTTAATTTCGGAGGATTTGTTGATGCAAGGGATAGATGTGGAAGAAAATATCCTTCCCTGTGGAGGATCAGATCATTGGCTGGTGGTATTGATGATCGCAATGTTAGGTACCCCCAAAAATAGACCTTTTAGATTTGAGGCTTTTTGGTTGGATCACCCTGCTTTTATGGAGAATATTAAAACATGGTCGGGGAAACATATCCCAGATAGGGGATCTAAGGTGTACATCTTATAGGCAAGGTTAAAATATATCAAATTGAAATTAAAGTAGTAGAATAAGTTAGAATTCAATAACATCTTCCAAGAAAAAAAGAACTGGAACATAAGATGGAAACATTACAACAAAAGTTGATCACAAAAGGCTACTTAGATGAAATCAGAAAAGAGGAGATGGAACTATTGAAACTGTGGGAAGACAGGTGCATACAAGAGGAAATTCTATGGAGACAAAAGTCTTGAATGTTATGGCTCAGGGAGGGGGGTAAGAAAATGAATTTCTTTCACTGCTCAACGATTGAACATAGAAATTCCAATCAGATTCTCATAACTAAGGATGAGAGGGGGCACACCTATGAAGCGCATCAAGATATTGAGAAAGTCCTAGTTCAACACTTCCAAAGTATAGCAGAGGAGCCTCAAGTGGATAGACGGGATAATATCCAAAGAATTGTTAGGCATATCCCTAAGTTGATCATGGAGGAACACAATAATAATTTGAATAAGCCAGTCTCCATGGAAGAAGTGGCCTAGGTCGTGAATGAAATGCCCAATGGAAAATACCTCAGGATGGATGGCTTTACTATTGATTGCTTTAAAGTGTATTGGGATGAAGTTAAACAATATATCCATGAGGTAGTAGTAGATTCACAAGATTCATCAACTATTCTAGAAGCCTTAAATTTGAATTTTATTGCCCTCATTCTGAAGGAAGAAAGGGCCACCATTCCCGAGAAATTCAAGCCAATAGCTCTATGTAATGTTCTATACAAGATCATATCCAAATTAGCAACAAATAGGATGAAAAAAATTATTCCATGTTTGATCTCAGTAGAAAAGTCTAGTTTTGTTGAGGGGATACATCTTTTGGATAATGTCATTCTTGTGCATGAGATAGCTCACTCGTTGAAGATCCAGAAAAAGGCAGGTATGATTATTCAACTAGATTTATCAAAGGCATATGATAAGATTAGTTGGGATTATATGAAAGAAGTATTAGGGGCATTTTGTTTTGATAAGCAATGGATCAGTTGGATTATGGCCCTAGTCTCATCCCCCAGTTTTTCAATCTTGGTTAATGGAGCCCCAAAAAAGCCTTTCTTCCCATCTAGAGGATATGACAAGGGGGACCCATGTCTCCCTTTATGTTTATCATAATGATGTAAGACCTGGGAAGGGTGTTCACTGGGGAAAACAAAGAAGGAGATATAAAGGGCCTCAAGCTGCATGAAGAAGGTCATGCAACAACACACCAACAATTTATTGATGATACCATGTTGCATGGTATTCCCATGATAAGGGAGGCTTCTTCATTCAAATTCATCCTGGATACCTTTACTTCTACTTCAGGTATGGAAATCAATCAATCCAAGTCCATGATTATTTTCTTTAACACTCATATTTATATCAAGAGGAATTTACCGACTAAATCCCTCCCATCAAAGTACCTATGGGTCCCTTTAATGGTGCAAGCCTGGAATAAGTCCAATTGGGAGAAAGTTATCTCAAACCTTGAGGACGGGTTTAAACGATGGATGGTAAGAGCCTTGAACTTGATTAGTCGGTTGGTCCTAAAAAATGTGGTGCTTCAGGATATCCCAGGTTACATGTTATCTTCCCTTCCTACTCCTAAGGGGGTGCTCCAAAATATCAGAGAAGTTCAAAGGAACTTCCTGGGGCAAGGGGCAAAGGAAAAATGCAAATGGGTGTTAGTGGCTTGCAATACTATATGTAAACCTAAAGATGCAAGAGCCCTTGGTCTTCAAGATCCATAAATAATCAACAGAGAAAATGGATCAAACATTTGGTGGAGATGGTTAAAATGGGGGTCAACACCATGGGTGAATCTGTGGAAATCAAAATATGCTCCTAACTGCCAAACAAAAGACCTAGTTAGGCTCTCGAGTTCAATCCAAGGGTTGGCCATTTGGAATCTAGGATGGAATAAGAGAGGCATCATACAATGACATTGTTTCTGGGAAATAAGAAATGGAAAAGAAGCCCTATTCTGGGACAATGCTTGGCAGCAACAACCAAAGTTCAATAGTGAGGAATGGAATCCCTTTCAATGAAGCACGAACAACTAGGGGTATAAATAAGTACACCAATTTTGGGAACATGGATTGTATAATAACAAATGGAGATGACGGAATTTGAACATCTTTCAACAATCATGCCTAAATGTTGGCATTGATGTCATTAGGTTCATGGTGTTGCATATGCATATGAGATGGATGTTTGTCTTGATGGTCTTAGTAGTTGGCATTGATGTCAAAATACTCTTATGACTAGACCTAGTGCAAGAGTGGAGGCCAAGTAGAGATGGATTCCTCATGTGATGAGGATTGACATGTTGTGTTGGTTGGAGATGCTACTATTGCAGGTGGTTGGAGTGTTGCTCTAGATGTTGCATATGTCTCTACATATCTTGGATACATTGGATTATTGCTACGTGTGATGAGATGAGGTTGTATGTGTTGGAGGTGCCTCTATCAGTGTTGGAGGTAGTTGTATGAGGTGATGTTGTTGCTACGTGAGTTGGATATGTTGCTACAAGATTCAAAGATGTTGCTATAGGTCCTAGAGGAGCTTAGAGATGTTGTGGTTGCTACTTGAAGAGCTGGAGGTGTTGGTCTTAGTCCTAAGGCTGGCAGAATAGTTCTTGCAGGTCATTGACTTGTTCCTTGCCTATTTCATCAATGGAAAACTTGACACCAAGGATTGGAGGTGTGTTCAAATGATGAAGAAGATGTTCCATCACTTAGAAGAGGCTATGGGTTGAAGGACTGATTTTTTACCTTAGATTTTTCCCTGGTTGCATGGAGACAGGCTCATCGGAGCGGCTGAAAAGCTCAAGTTTCATGGAGACAGGCTAATGGGAACAGTTATAGGTTCAATCACATGGATTCAATGTTATGGGAGCTATTGAAGGATTTCACAGGATTTTCTCTACATTCCTCCCATTGATTAGATAATTTTTGTGTTGTGGCGACATCCTTGATTGGAACTTTTTGGTTTATGGTCGGAAAAGTTCGTGGGACCTCCAGAAGCTGATTAAAGTTGAAAATATAAAAAAGGCTAGTGGAGTTAGTGGTTGATTGAGGTAATGAGCTGAATCCGGATCAAATAAAGCATATGAACAAAGTTGTGAAGCCCAGTAGTTTTGTGTAATTATTGAGTTGAGGACTTCAATTCACATACATTTTAGAGAAATCTCATTGTTAGCATGGTTGATTGTCTAGTTGTGTAGAGTGAGTGTGTGTTTGGAGAATAGCCTGCAATCTGCATGTGATATCTAGTGCAAAATTCCTTAAGCAGTTTTGCAGTTGTAGCAGCAGTGAAATGAAGTATGTTTCAGCCATTATATTCATGTAGTGAGTGAGGAGTTGATGTGTGGATTGGTGTAGTATTTTAAGGAGTTTTTTTTGTAGCTTGTGTGGAGATTTTGATTGCAATTGGTGCTGCAAATTTGTTATTTGATTGTGCTTTGTTGCTATGTTGTTGCAGTGATCATGTTGAGCGAATTGGGAATCCAGTTTGTAAATATATGAAACAAAGCTCACATGGAGGAAGTGAATGCATGGAGGATTTAGAGTAGACAATGACTTGCCAGATTTAGTAGAAGGAAGATATTTATCCATCCAATAGGAGTTGGATAGTCCAATGGCAGTTGGGTGAGGATCGTTTATCATGGTAGCCTTCATCAAATGGTAGTCCATAAACCCAAGAGAGAAGCGGTTTCCTATCTGAAATGGTCAACATACTGTGAAAGAAGCAAAGTCTTCTGGCTATGGGGGTAGCTAATCCATGTACAATTTGTTAAGCTATTTAATAAAAGAATTGAGCAGCGTAGCAACAACAAGGTTTTTTTTGCCCAGGGAAGGGTTTTTCACCAGACATCCTTGTGTCTATTTTGTTCATTTTTTTATGGTTGCATGTTTATTTTTTGTGCTCTAATATATGGTTTTGTGTTTCAGTTGATACATGGTTAAAAATTATTAATTTGCAGATTTTTTTTATAAGTGCTCTCACTATTGATTCAGCCCCGCCCCTTCTCAGTAGTGTTCTAGTTTCCAACAATTGGTATCAAAGCGGGGCTCTCAGGTGAATCTTGATCGTTGGTGTTAGCCTCCTGCTGCAGCAGGTTACTCATATTTCATGATTAACATTTTTACAGGCCAAATATGTCATACTTTGCATGCTGCAATGCTCCATATTTGCTCACAGACACCAAAGAAAGAGGCCATGAAATAATGCTAGTCAAAGTTCAACTTCTGCATTCCAATTTTGATGTACTACTCCATGTTTGAAGAATTTCCAGCTAAAGGGAGGTCCAAACAGCTCAATATTGGTCTCCCTAGGTTTCAATTTCCTGTTTTAGAATATAGAGAGTAAATGATCTGTCCAAACAGCTTAATCTTGGCAGATTCTTAGATAGGTAGAGAATCAAAGGAGCCCAACTGCTTAATCTGGGCCCTTGGAAGAAATAAGGGTAGTTTGTATATAGGAGGACGAAAAAGAAAAAGTTGAAAAGCTGGGTCTGCAAGTCTAAGTGCACCCAAACCAAAAAGAAGAAAAAATGTTAGGTAAGTAGGCTGGGTAGGTAGTTTTGTGGTTGCAGAATCATTGATTTTGATCAGTTTTGTGTTTTCAAGTGTTACATTTATCCAGATCACAGTTAGCAGGCAGTTCCCATCTGAAGGACTTCAAGCGAGGCATGACTAACTCCCCCTTCTTCTCTCCCCTAAATCATTTACTAACTTCCCTAAAAGAGGTCAAGATCTGCTTGATATCTCTTAGTTCATCATTTTCCATATCATTTGCCTTGGTAAAGATCTGCTTTACTCAAGGAGGGTCCACACTTTCTCTACAAAGTTCTATCCCCCCTTTTTAGCCTAAGATCTCTGAGACTTAGCGCTCTTCTTGTCATTTTCATATTAACTACTGACATTATTATGTAACTCCCTATCTATTTCCCTTCCCCTATTAAAACTATAGTAATTATTCCCCTATGTAAATATCCCCTTCCTCTGGTTGAAACATAACCATAAATATCCCTTTGGGAATTACTAAGTCACCTGGATCTTAGTAAGAACCCTCATTTCTGCATAAATTTCCCCTCCCAGGTGTTTGGACTCCTTCCAAAACACAAAAACCCCCCTTCAAATGCATTCACAAACCCCCCCGCGCATTGTATTTTTGGAATTTATTAACGTTTGATTAATAAATAACCAAGCACCGAAACAATTAACCCTTAACCTAAAGTTTAAAACCCACCCACGGCCGCAAAAATTAAATTATAACGCGCGCCCTGTTTCACTAAACCTCAGTCATTTTCCCCTCCCTTCCACCGTTGGATCAGCCCTCCTAGATCCGACGGCCCTTATGCATATCGGGCACCCTCTTGTGTTGGCCCGTTAGCACCTGATGTCCGACGGTTTTACCGACATACACCAGGACAGCTAGCGACATCCCGTTGCATCAGGCCGCCCCTAACAAAAACCACCTCCGTACCAAAGGCGGTCTGATGCATGACAAAAACCGCCCTCCCCTCGCGTAACAGGAGCGCCGCGTCACCCTGCCACATCACCTCCACCTCACCCCTTCCTGCCTGCGCCTGGCTCACGTCACCCTGCCACCGTGTCCCGCCACGTCACCCTGTCGTACTGCCACATCACCCTGTTGACATCATCATCGTACTAGAGGACCCCACTGCTGACGTCATCATGCTGACGTCACTCGCCGTACTGCTGACATCATGCTGACGTCAGCAGCCAAAAACGGTAAAAAACGCGCGAGCGCAAAAATCAAGCTTCGGAGCCCCGGATCGAATTTCTGAGGCAGTTTTCAATGCACGATTTTGCAGTTTTGATCGTAGCAGAAGACAGAGAGAGACCCGGTTCAGATGTTAAAGAGTATCAGAGCAGATATGAAGCCAAAATGCATGTCAAAGAGTATCAGTGTAGCGGCAAAGTGTATCAGCGGAGATCTTCTCAGGGCTCGAGGTGAATGAAGCATTAAAAGAAAACCTTAAAAGTCAAGAAGCAGTTAAAGAGCCATTCAAAGCTCACCAGGATAGATGACTGCACATTAAAACTCACATCAGATCAGTGGACCAGAATTCAATGTGTAGTTACTACAGAACCACTGCACCAAGTGACAGAGGACACCCATAAACTCACTTTTAATCCAGCTGCCTCTGGTGCAGCCCAAAAAGACTTACTGCATTTAATTCCATCATAAGTTAGGTTTTAGAAAGCTTTTTCATGTAGACTTGTTTAGGTCGGTTGTAATAAATACTTTTAGATATTTTGCCTATAAATACCACCCTGAAACATGTAAGAAGGGTTGTTGGTTGGTTAATCTTTGTTAGGTTTATATTTTGCTTGAGCACAGACTCGCACTGTAAATGTGATAACTTCTATAATCAAAGACTGCGGGAATGCATGGATTCTAAAAACTGTCTGCTGTGTCTAATTGGCCAAAGAGTGGCTGTGGAATTCCTGTGTTTCTACATGACTCAATAAGTGTTCCTTATCTCTGTTTTAGTTTTTTCCTCATGTTTGCTTTACTATCTGTGTTACACCATCTGAATTTACAGAAAAGAAGAATAGTATAGGATTTGCTTGGCAGCACCCTATGCTCAATTTCTGTGATTTCTATATGTTTTCACCAGGAATAGTTATGAATATGTATACTTAAATGATCATGTTTACGCTATTTCTTTCACATATGAATGATTAGTTAGGAATTCTTAATTGCTCCTAAGTAATCATACATTTGTTTCCCTTCCTTGTTAGTAGATGAAAGATTCTTAACTGCCTTTTGTCTCTGACTTTCATCCCATCTTTTCAGAAATTGATATTGTTTCATGTGTAGCTATCTTGCTCTATGATCCTCTTGTGACCAAGAAAACGCAACAACAAAGCTCAATCCATGACTCCATGCCCAATGGTTTGAAACTTATCACACAATCCCTTGCCTCTCTGCTTGGAATTATCTTCCTTACATTTATCCTCCACCCAAACACCAACAAAACCCACTAAACCCAATAGCTAGCCTAAAATCATCATCGACAAAGCTAAATCATTAAGAGTGAGCCCTCTCTGATTGCAGGTGGGCTAGAACCTGCAATCCAAAGATTGGTTTGTGGTTACCTCAGCCATATCCCTTCAGGAGCATAGGGACAACCTAAGTGATAACACATACAATTTGTCAAAAACTCATCACAAAGAAACTGTGCCCAGTTGAACTGGACCCCCTCTGCGCACTGCTCTGTCAACACAATTACAGATGCTGGCACCTCGTCTACGCAACATTTCCTCATGAGCTTGCTGGCCAATAGCTGGGTGGCTATGTGCACCCTTTTTTCCTTGATGCTTGCTATTACATACCCTTGCTTCCTCTTCTCCAGCCTATATATGGCCTTCATATCTTCTGCGAGGGCCAAGTCGCTGCTCTTTCTTGCTATGGCTGCGGGATTGTTTCCTTTGATGGGCAACCGAGAAATTTGGTGAATTAAATTGGCCATGATGGGAATTGGATCCTCTAGCTAGAGATAGCCATCATGTACTAGACACAGTAGCTCCTGAATGACAAAAATCGTGACGGCCATGTGGTGGCAGTGGGGTATCCACCGCAGATGTATTAATCTGGCCTTCTCCACACCACGTAGCCATTTCTACCGCAATAAATGCTCGCGTCCAGTTGTGGGAATTTCTCACTATTTTCGAGGTCCTAGTATTCAAACTTTATGTTAGGTATCCATCCTAGCGGCGAACCTTCAAACCTTATTTCATCCAGAAAATGTGGGGTGAGGAGCGCACTCTTCATGGCATCCAGGTCCTTTGGTATCTTGGCTATCCCTTTCCATGGGGGAATGTAGGGGGCTAATTTTATTGTTGAAGGTACTAGGGAAACATTTTCCACCTCATCATCCTATGCTTCAATTTGGGCGATTAGGGCTTGAAAATCTTCCTCCTCTTTGGTTTCCACGATAACAGCTTTGCCCTTCTTTGCCATAGAAAATTTACTAGACCATGGGTTCCGTGGTGATACCTAGACCATTGTCTGCTTGTATTTCTATGGTCACGGCGTGCGGGGGGAGTTTGGAACCTCTGGTGCAGTTGCTGCCTCTCGAAGCTCCTCCAGGGTCATATGGAGCTCTGGGATAACTTTCGCGAATCACACTCTGGTTCTCGTAGCTATCATTTTTTCTTCACTAGATCCATTCGGTTGCGTACTCACGGGTGACAAGGTAACTTGGTGCTCAATGCTCTATACTGGCTCAAATATTAAACAACCAAGTGTTTCCTTGAGGCTCCCCCAAGGGATTTGATAGTAATGTTTGAATTTGAATTCAATCATTCCCTCCCCTTTTGAGTCATTAATACCTTCATGGCGGCATATCGTCCTGAATCTAGCTCTTAATTCCTGTCTTAATGGCCCACCGCCCACTCCTTTTTGCCTTAAATTGGACCTCTTGTCATGAACAATTACATCAATGGTCACCTCCCAGCCTACCCGAGCAATAGCACAACCCATTACGTGCGACCACAACCCCTGTGACATATTGACCCTGCGCGGAAGCTCCTTTCCGCACAACTCTCCTACAGACTCATTTATAGTCTCGCACCCTCTTTCAACTGCTTAGAGCGCTGAGATTGTGCTTCCTACAGATAATCAGGTGGTCACACCCCCGATGCAAGGCTTCAATTTTCCTGCTAGCCGGTGTCGCGGGTACCCTTCAAATACCCTTGCGTCCGTTAGTGTGTCACGTTCTTCTTTGTATGGTATGCTCCCTTATTTAGTAAGGTGTGGTCACAGCCATGGTAGCAGGGTTGCAAATCCTTCTAATGCAGTGGTAGGGCTGGCTAGACTAGGCCCCATCATGCTTAGTTTCTCGCGGCCCACTTGCACGACTTTGGTTTCCAATTCACTGATTTCTTCATCCAAGGTCACACTTTTCTTCCTCATCCGTGCCCAATCTTCATCGAGTTTTTGAAGTTTCAAGCTACTTCACCGAATGGCTTCCTGTAACTACCTAATTCCTTTACCTAGGTCCTCGCATCTTGCTCCAACTGCGAGAGCTGTGGTCTGGGGATTTTTTTATGCTCTCCTGGTCTCATCTCTTCTTGTTAGTGTTGGGGTCATTTCCACGCTCCAGTTTTTGCTTATGGTCCCATAGGCCCATCAAACTGCTGGTATGCACAGGTCCCAGTCAGTTCATCTCACCTGGTGAACTCTGTTCATGACTCTGCATAGCTTTCTGACTGTTCTGTCACGGAATATTTTTGGAGTGCGTCACCTTCCCTGCTGCCATGTTGGGTCTTGATTTTCGATGCCTAGTCTGGGACAGGCTTGCACAACACATGCCTGTACCCATCGACACAGGTGGGCATGCAGACTGCTTTGTCCTGGCTTCCTGGCTCACATCCGTTGCTCGGGACTTCCAAACCATAAGTGCATCTATCTTCTACATTCGCGCCAATTCCCCATAGTTCCCTGATGTGTATTATACCATCGTGTGGGTGTTGCACACAACGCCCATTCCAGTGCACTATACCACTGATGTTCTAGTACTGCACTTTCAAATTTGTCAAAGAATTCATCCACTCCTATTACCCCATCATATGTTGGCAGTTCCCTTGTTTCAATCGTCATGCACCGCAGTGATCTAATCATCATGTTGTAATTCAGCGTTGTTACTTCGTGCAACAGGTTCTGCCAGCATTTTATTTCTTCGTCTGAGTCCGAAGTATAGGAACTGTCACGCTCCCATGAGATTCTCCCATCTGCTATTGGATTCACCCGATCCTGGTCTTGCACCATTATCTGGTAAATGCAATCTAGCTCATCATCGCTGTCATCATCGTGCACAAGTTTAGTGTAGCGCGCTCCTTTAGCTAGATCTAGTGGAAGTAATACGCATAGAGACTTTTTCTCAAATATCACCTTCTGCTTCTTCAGATTAATGACTCCATTCATATCAGTGGCTCAATCTATTCCTAGTAATGCAGGGTAACGGTTGCTATCATCAACAATCTCTATCACCTCAAAGTCCGTTTGCGTGCTCGCGCCTTTGATATCAACTATTACCCCTTGCAACCTCCCCATGGGCAGGATCTTTTGTTGGTTTTCCATCCGTAATTGAATAGGGGAACACTGTAATGCGGGCCTGCCCATGCGTTCCCATGTCTATTTTGGTAACACATTTGCGTCTGAACCTAGGTCTAGAATTACCTAATCCATTTCATATTCGCCAATCTATGCCGTTAATCTCATCTCCCTCCCAGTGTGCAATGCATACTTTCCCAGCTTCCAGACTACACACAGTTCCCCTAACCCTATGCACCTATTTATCAACTCGTGTAGTCCTTTAACTGCCTTATTATCATGCAACAATTTCATGCATGTCTCTAAAAAGGTTTTAAGCATAGAAGGATCCATTCCTTGCTTTGGTTGATCCTTACTACCTGAAGTAGAGGCTTCCACGAAGCTCTTCTTAGCTTCCATAAATGTCTCCTTTGCGCGTTCCAAGTCAAACTCAGGTTCCTTTGTAGGAGCCTTTCAAACCCATGTATGTTCCTCGGGCTGCTTCCCCTTATCTTCCCCTATGGTCGCACTACTTCTAAGCACCATGTTCACGTTGTGGTCTTCTTCACGCAGTTTAAACCTCATCATTTGGATATTCTGAGTCAGAGTAGGCTATAGTACCCCTTTCTCATCCATCTAGGTGATCAATGTAGGACAATCTACCACTTCATGATCAAATTAAGAACATTATGAACAAGATATTCTCATTGGGTTAGTACAATCGCGAGCGTAGTGCCCTGGTCCTCTGCAATTGTAACAAATTAATTGTCTGCGACCCCTTCCTGGTCCCATTCCTCCTCGTCCTCGCCCGCATCCCTGAAGTCTAGCGCATGCCATCCCCGCGGTTGGGTCGAGGCTTTTTGTTTTCATTTGCATTCTATATGTTGGGGTCCATTCCATTATTAACTCTTAGCTGCAACAAGTACGCTTGTCGTGGCCCACCGATCTACAAAAATTGCAAAACAACTGCTGGGGGTTTTGTGTATACTTCTGCAACAAATGACAGTTGGTCATTGTGTGTTTTCCTCCTATCTGATAGATCACACACCAGAGCGCGAGCGCTGCACTTGGCCTTGTCTGTGCCTTTGGTCTCAATGGTATTAGTCCCCCTCTTGTCAAGTAGTTTACGAATACTAGACAATGGTCTTTGTCGTGGCCCTGGCCTTTGCATTTTATGCACCACACTTCTTCGTGCACCTCTGGCTGTGGTGCCCTATCCCGCTTCAAACTCTGCATCTCCAAGCATAGATTTTGTAGTTGCGTGTGGATTTCTTGGACTCCCAACCCCAGATCTTGTATCGATGTTTCATGTAACCTCATCACCATTTCCAATGCTTTGGCCTGGGTTGAAAGCTTATGTTGTGACAAACGTCGTCCTTAGGTGTGGTGTCAAAGATGCCAAAAACCACACGTGGTGCTGCGCATCTATTAGCGTCATATTAGCCTCGCAGATCATACTCTTCAACCTCTGATCCAGATCCCAGGGGGTTTCGCCTGGAAGCATCGCGATCTCTTTAAATCCAATGATTGATTGTGTCTCTGATTTCAATTGGCTGAATTCTCTGTTCAACGCATTCTGGATCTCCACTATTCCTGCATTTGGGTGATCATTCGAGTGCTTGATATACCATGTCAATGTGTGATCCTACAACACGCTCACCAATGTGGCCTTTTAATGTTGTCATCTATGACTCCTTGTGCTTCCCACACTACTCTTACAACGAACCAGAACTGGTTCAGACCCTCATTCCCTATTCCTCTGAATACGGGTAGCTTGATCGCGCTTGCCATGATAAACCATGGGGGTGGTGGAGGTGGGGTGGGTGAAGATGCAGGTGAAGTAGGTGAAGCAGGTGACGGTGTAAGTGGAGGTGATAACTGCAGAATGCGCTACCTTATCAAACTGACCACACTTCTCAGAGAAACCTGAGCGTGCTCTTCCTCGCTCTTTCACAAAGGTGAAATTAAAGGACTGATTCCTAATCCCTCGGTCCCTTTGTAGATCCTTCCACTCTGCATCGTTCCAAACATCAATGTATTCGCATCACCCATTTTTCACATAACAACATCTTAATCCAGGTGTTTAGGGATTTAATGTACCTACCTCGTGGTCCCTTGAGAAAACGTCATTCTGCTTCTCTATAGCTCACAGTTGTGTTTATTGCGAACTCAATGGAAAACCCCCCTATTATCTAGTCCAGCCAATGGTCCATGGCCCGCGCAATCTTATCTTCTGATGCTTCTAGTCTGTGCACTAATTCTAGAGTCCACACTATCGGTTGATCAAGCTTATACCTTCCCTAGCTATCGGCTAGCCTCGCGATCCACTCATATAGTTCCAAAGAAAAGGACGTGAAGAAGATCTCGTGGATTTCCGTATATACGTAGTGATCCAGCCACCTTTTCTCGGATATTTGCAAAGTTCTATTTTCCAGTGTCACGAACTCGTGAAGCTTCTGATCCAACCACTCTTCGATTTCCTTCTTCGTAGGATACCAGTGTTCTGACATCAGACATCCCTTAGGTAGATCGTAGTCCCGGAAACGGAACCATTTGTTGGCTTCTTGGGGCCTAACCCAGGTTCAAAAGTGATTTAGCGAAACAAATCCCGAAACTACCGGCCCTTTTAGAAACAGTCCATGGTGCGCAGATTGAGGTCTCACTCGAGGTAGTATGGGAGGCTGCTGGAACCAAGTTTCCGCACCCTAGGGATGTCTTGATGAAGTCTAGGAAGTTTATGAATTGATCCTGCATGCTTGCACTGCTCTGCACAACTATCTAACCTTTGTGTAGCTCGGTAAAGAGCGCGAAGAGGTGCAGTCTAGATCCTTTATCCTTACTATGTTATTATTATAGATCTTAACTTAATTTTTGTGGGGCCAATATTCATAACAAGTGCGCGCAATCATAAACTATAAGGAGATGCATAAACATATAGCAGAAGCATAAACATACAGATCTACAATATTTCATAATCAACTTAGCTTTTATTAAACTTCTTTTCCGTTACAATCCCAACTCCTCCCTGCACACTTAGCTGCAGGGGTCCATGCACACAGCTACGGACTCTACCAAGACTTTGCACACACAGCTGCAGAGCCTCTCCTTACTACTACAACCCAAGACCCAGACTTACAGACTCATAACGAATATCGTATTCAAAAACCCATATCACTTAAGATCAACACTAACCAAAAATTGACTTCTACACTTAGAGCCTCACTCTATTTATACATTCCCATGGTCCACAGACCATGGGTAGACTGACACATTCTATATTAATTTACAATATTTTGGGGTAGACAACCCTAGGTTCTCGTGCTTCGCGCCTGCATTTCGTGGGGTCTTACATTACTTTTGCCCAAAATTCGGGCTACAAGCCCCAAAAACCCACTACGGGGGATCTGTTACCCAACAAGGAACTCTATAGTGAACCATGCATGCTTTCCTCTCATGAATAAAATCCCATTATGTCCCTCTTCATGATCAGAACAATTCCCTTTTGCATCATTTCCCAAAAATCTTCTACTTACCGCAGTTTACAAGACTGGCGTTAATGACCCGCATCCTCCTCACGCCAATATGTAGGGATTAAAACTATCACCAGCGCTGATCGGATCGGCTAAGTCCTTTCTCAATCACTCTGATCCAATTTTGGAAAGTTTTTTAAATATGGAGTTGAAGCTTCCAGCTCTTGAAGCTTCGTAACGGAAGTCTGATAAATGGTTAGATCGGATGGAGCCAAGGGAGTAAGTTTGGGCTCCTTTCCCTTATTAAAATGGAACAAACTCATGAGATAAGACCTTCTCCCCTAAGGAGAGGAACTGTCTCCCATCCATCCAAGCTATATAAACCTCTCTTTGTCCCAAGTAAAAGCTAGTTTTTAGTTTGGAGTTAGAATAATCAGTAAGACATCTATAGCTTGAAGTTTTCTAGTGTATGTTTGAGGGAATAGTGTGCTTTGGTGTGGTTTGAGACTAGAGGGAAAGAGGCCTTAAAACCTCTACTGTTGGGACTGTCCATGAAGTGCTAGCAGAAGTGTGGGAACCCAGATACGTCAGAGGAAACTAGAAACATCAAGGCACCAGCTGTAATCTCTTTCTGATTTATATAAATGTAATTATTGATTTATTTCCTACATGAAGTGTCATTTTACATCTTTATGGATTAATGTTCCTTGACTTGTTAAGTAGGATGAATACAATATTGTATGTTATTACTGGGGAGCCAATCCTTCTATTTAATTGATTGTCATTTTATGGTTTTGTGTGAACTTTTCTAGTATCACCATTTCCCTTTAGTGTTCTTTGCTTTTCCAAGTTTATTGCTCTGAGCTGAAATTTACAGTGGCAAATCTCGTCTTAGCCTTTAAAAAATTTTATTTTTTTCCTCGAATCCTCAGTCAGTGTGTTTATTTTTCTAATAGTTGCATCGATCAACGTGAGTTTCTCAAAAATAGTTGTGACGACTCCCTTCTGGCGCGTGTTGTCAGTTAGGCAGTTGCGCCGATGCCTATAAGTGAATATCGAGGTTTCACCTAGACCACAACTAGTTTGTCTTTCCCTCTTAATTTCTACCTCTTAGCTCATTTTTCCTCTCTTCTCCCTAATTGGAAAGCTTCATTAACTTGGTTTTTGTGCTTGTTTGGTTTAGCCTACCCTCTGATGTGTTAATTATGGCCCTATGTGAAGTTGTTTTTTATTTTTTTCTTTGAATCCCTCGATCACCCCTACTTGTAGCTTGGCCAGTCGTGTCGATTAGCGCATCAGCTCTAGTTGTAATCTGGCCAGTCGTGTTAGTCATGCCAATCGATGCTAGTTGTCAATTAGGTAGTCACTCCAGTCTCTGAGTTAAAAAAAAATTAGAATTTCTCCCATTCTAGTGCTAGTGTGTCTTGACCCTCAAACTCTCTTCTTCTGCCCAGAAGTGACTAGGATTCTTTGTTTGCTAGTTTTTATTGATTGATTGGCTTGAAGTTTCATTACTTGATTTTTTGAGTTTGTTGGATGGTTTCTATGACCCTAGGGCATCTAGGTCAATTACCATTCATTTGTTTGTTTACTCATTATGTCAAGTCTGATTTGATACTTCATTTAATCCATCTTTCAATCGCAACATATTCATTGCTTCATTTTCAATTGAATGAGTGAAAGATTCTCATTTGTTCTCTTATTTCGTGTGCCTCTTTTCTCATTCCGAGCATAGATTACATTGCTTGGTTTGTCAATTGAAGCATTTATGTGTTTGGTTTGTTCGATTTAGGGAAAAAGTTGCTTTTAGTTTCATTTATCATACTTTGGATTTGATCGATGCTCGTTTGCTTGGAATTGTGAAAATTTTCATTAAAGTGCTCTATGTGAAAGACTCATTTTTGTATTTTATGAAAAGAAGAACATCATTCTAGTTTACTTAAGTGAAAATATTGCATTAGTAGTGTCATTGAGAAGTGAGAACTACATCATCATAAGCATTGGAAATGAAATGAAACTTATTTTGTTATTAAGGGAATATTAAGTGCATTGAAGGACATATATTAGTGAAATATTTCATTCTTTGATTGTTGCATTGATTGTGTGCTCTCCATCCCTCGATTAGTACTTTCATCGAAGAAATATTTCTTTTCTCATATAGCTTCATGTAGGAGTTTTGTCAGGTGACAATGGTAAGGCCTTGTAATTGAAATCTAATTCAATATCAACCTTTAACATTTATTGAATTAACCTAAGGAAGAATTGAAACTTAAAACTCACATTTAGTGGTCTAGGCTAGAGACATGTTCCGACGTCTATAAACCTAGCAGTTGTTGTCTGCTTCGTCACTAGACATTGCTAGTACAGACTTGTGCTCCCCGTACCATCACGTATATAAAGGGAGACCCCACTAGGTCTGCAATCATTTATCTTTAGGAAGCTGAGTCTACTACCTTGTAAATGTGATACACCAAACGCAGCATTCGGGGAGATTTCCTACCTGTACTTCTCGGTTCACTAGGAGGTATTCTGCAGTTCACGGTCCCTGGTAATCATTTTGCTTAGATCATCCATGGCAGTAATTTTGGTATTTTTGACTCTTTAAATTTAAAATATCATCGAGCAATTGTCCTTTTGAGCTTGTTAAATCTGAAAGTGACTTGAGTCACCTTTCGTCCTTTTCTCGACTCTTAAAACATGAAAAGGCAAAGTTTTGTTTCAGTGTCTTAAAATTAACTACCCACGAAATATTCCTAGTTAAAGTTATATTCCTCAGTGATTCTTTAGGGTCGATTCCAATGGAAACATTTTGAGATTCTACTGATCAAGGATTCCCCTTATATGGGAATCCTGGTCATTTTCCTTCTTTTGGAAACATCAGTGCTCTTTATATGGAAATTTTTTCCCTCCCTGGGTTAACCATTGGTCTACCTGTCTTGTTATTTTTGACCTCGGTGGTCCCGAGCGTCCTGACTCCTGTCTGAATGTCTCCTTCATTCACATCATGTCACGATGATTCTAAAGATGACCCCTCACCTTCTTCCCCCATTTCTTCACCCTCCTCTTCTACTTCGCCTGGTGAAAGTTTCAAATCTAGTAACCAGGTGGCTAAGAAGAAGAAGAAGAAGAATTCAGATAAGCGAGAGGCCAACCGTGTAGTTATTGCACTAAATGCACTTCCTGTTGACAAACCTTCCGATCTTCCATAGAAGGTCAAATTCCCTTGCAAGCTGTATAAGGGTGACCATCTCCTTCGAGACTGTCCTGACATTCCCAGAGTCTTAGAGGTATGGTCTCAAAATTTGGATTGACCATCCCCATCAACCTCTAGAGATCATGTCGATACTACACCCTTGGCTAGCGATGGTACAGATGTTATAGGACAAATTGAACTCCTAATCAACTTAGAGGAGAAGAACAGGATGACTAAAAGAATGACCACAGTTGCAGGTCCAGAATCCACACTAACGCTCTTTGTACATTGACAACCTGCTTTATAAAGCTTGTTTACAACCATAAAGGAGCGTTAGTCACCTGCTAACTCATGTTGTTAGACCAGGGGAGCATTAGTGAACTTTAGTGATGCTCAAGTGGTTATGCAAATGAATCTTCCATAAAATATTTAGATATTATTTCCTTAAATATGTGCAAGAAAAGCAGGGAAACTCCAAAAATCAAGATATTTGGAGGAATTCTATTCCAGAAACAGAGGAAAATGGGAAAAAGCTGGTAAAAGAGGTAGGTTCATGGTTTTTACCAAAACGAACTACAGGTGGAGTTGGGAAGCCCTAATTCAATTGTTATTTAAGCAGTAAGAGGGCCATTGCACAAGGGTCAGAGAATTTAGAAGGATAGTACATGTTGTTGTTGTGATATTGTCATATTCTTGAAGGAGCTAGTTGAAAGAAGGGGAGAGAGAGAGAGGAAGAAGGGATAAGGAAGGCTGATGCAACAAGGTTGTTGTAATCACTCTTTTGAATATAGGACTGTAGTTGTGTTCCACTACTCAAAGTGTTGGTGATATTGTGCATTTATTTGTCCATTCTGATGCTTGTTGTGTTGAGTAGATAAGTTACACATTTATACATGTTTGTTACAGATTATTTCATTAATTGTCATAAGTATATGCTGTGATTGGTTTGCTTCGTTCTTTTGTACAGGAATTGTCTTGGAGCCAGTCAGGAGGAGTTCTTCTTACTGCATGGAGATCCCCAAGCGAATCTAGAAAAATAACCAAAGGTGATCCTTTCTCCATATCCTATCAATATATGTCAGATATGAACATGTGTGTAACAGGTACCTTTTGCAGATAACCTTACGGTCTGTTGGAAGTCTCGGGAAGACTTTCGAGGGTAGTTTTCATCCCATGTATTTTACCCCATAGCAGAACTAGCGACTCCGCTGGGGACTATACATTTAGTTCCTGATTATCCAGAATCCTCTCAGATCTCTTCTCTCTTCTATGAGCTTCCCGATTCTTCATATCCTTCTCTGATCCACCATCTAGTTTCTTGCATCCTGCAAAGTTGCTTTCTCTTCAAAAACCGATCCCAAAAGCCCACTTTTTGAGCTCTTTCCCACACTAACGCAGGTTGCTGGTCTAAATAGAGCTTTATAAATCTCTTTGACTGTGCACAGGGAGCGTTAGTAGCTAAACTAAAGCTCTGTTTACACATAGACAGAGCGTTAGTGACCCATTTCCATGTTTTCCAAGAGATCTTGTGGACCAAAAGGGGGAGAAACTTGTCCCAAGGGCTAGATAAGGATCTGCAACAGTATCATGATAACAAATTTGGTGTCTTAAAATTTATTTTTTAAGAAAATTCTTTAGTTTTTCTCTCATAAAAGAATTTTTTGTTGAAATAAAAGCTGATAAACTGTATATCTCCTTTTGTCGAAATAGTTGTAGGCTGTTTTGTTTTGGTTCAATAGTTGTTAGGGAATATTGAGAAAAGAAACTTTCGGTTATGCAAAGTGTTGAAATGACTTTAGGTGCACTGATGAATAGATGAATATGTGAAATGATACATGTGTAGAATAAGACTTGTTTGCATAAGAAATTGAAATTTTTTTTTTCAAAGCATAGTTCTGCATGGTTTATCGAGTTGAGAGTCTCATCATATTCATATGTCAACACCCCCTCCGAAGACAAATAAAAAAGTACACTAAAATCAATCAAATACTCTTTTTTAGAGCAAACCAACATTAGATAGATTAGGACATTGGGTTAAGAGAGTGAGTCAACTACCCAAGGTTGAAGATCAAACTAGTGTCGTTAAAGAGTGAAAAAGCCTTCTACACTCATATTATCAGGACCACTCCAGTCATGCTGGAGTGAAATACGAGACAACATTAGATTGTAATCGAATGTAGCCCACCTTCTTTTACATCTCCTTTGGGCATTCTGTGTAACAGGGGTCCCTTTGGGGATTTCAGAACTGAGTCGGGGACTCAGGTATCCTGCCCACATAGCATGTTGTCTACGACTATGTCCCCCTTGGTAATGTCTATGATTTGAGGTATCTCTAGTGGCCAATACTTCGAGGTACTTACCTAAGGTGATTGGGACGGGCTATCCTGGTACCTCAAATGGACGGACCTACTTTGTCTTCATTTTTTGGGAGGGTGCTCATCTTCACGAGAGTACTTGGCCCCTCAATCTGAGGTTTGGGTGAAGCTCAAAAGTAACAGTAACTATACATTTGGCCATCCTTCTCTGTTACTCATTGAGAGACTGGGTTTCATCTCCAGTAATTGGTGTTTATCAGACAAGGTAATTTCACTTTGTTTACTGAATGTCATTTTTAGTGTATTTTTTCTTTTTAGGTACCTGAGTGCTATTGTTTTTGAGACTTAAAGAATATCACCTTAGAATTTATCTGATAAAATTTACCAGTCATTGTGGCTACATCTGGCCCTCACCGTCAATCCAGACGGTTGTTAGGACTTCCTCCACTCATCGTGGAGGATCTGTCAAGATCCACTGACTCAGATTCCTCATCTTCGAGGAATCAGTCTCCTAAATCGCACACAGGGTCGTTCTAGACAACCGATAATTCTAATTTGCCAGAGGATTTCTTTACGGAAGGATTTCTTCCTCATTTTAACACTCCTCTTACAAATCTATTAGATCCTATTATTGATCCCATCGTACTAGTAATTCAATCTTCATTGGGAGGAACTCTCCCATCTATTCAGTTGACACCTCAAGGGTTGTGGAATTATAGAGACACTATGAGTCCTCTACCACTTCCCCAGTCGACGGTCATCACAACACCGACAATGTGGAACCTCACAACCCCATTTGTCCTAGGTACTACAACTCACATAACACCCTCTATCAGCAAAACCCAACAGATGCCAGGTTCCACTCCTATGGTGTGCCAAAGCATACCTTCGACTAGTGCCACATATAGTGCTCCATATAGCACTCAATGTGGCATTAAGGGCGCAGTTTCAATTTACCAACACCAAGGTCGACCGCCAATGTATGGTTATAACCCCCAGATTCAGACATCTGTGGCGATTCCCAATATGCAGATGGTGGCAGGGAATCTCACAGTTCCCTCGCCATTCTCCGGCATGCATGGACAGTCGCTGATGGACATGAATTTTCCTTTTGTCAATCAAAGCCATATGGTCAGTTCAGTGTTAGTTGGGAATCCACAAGGGATTCCCACCCAAACCATGGGGGCACCCTACTCACAAGCTCAGGTGAGTCAAGGGGGCACCGCTTATACTGGGGGAAACTTCATACCCTAGTATCAAAACCCTCATGGTAATCCACTTTACAACATCGTACCACAAAGCAACTATTACACCTCATAGCCCATGTACAACATGGGGAACCAAATGATGGGAGGAGCGCAGAGCTCCTCTGGTCATCCGTCTTCACAATAGTCCAAGTCGGGGGCACCCAACAATTTGCATTTTTTGGCAACATTGAATATCCCCAACTTATACAAGTTGACTAACGGCCCCATCTACCATAACCTATAGTGGTCGCTGATCCCGCATAAAATACCGGTGGATATTCCTAAGTTTGACGGAAAATGAGGGGAGGATCTAGGAACTCACGTCACCACCTACCATCTATGGTGTGTTTCTAACTCCATGGTGGATGACAGTGTCCGGTTGCATCTTTTTCCCCACACTCTCACTGGAAATACTAGAAAGTGGTATATTGAGTTACCACATGTGTCAGTGAATACCTTTGATGCTTTAGCGATGGAGTTCCTAAAGCACTTTCAGTTACCTATCTGTTATGAGACAGGGACAAAGCTCCTTACTTCGTTTCATCAGGATACCGCCACCCACATCTCTAATCATATCCATGAATGGAGATGTAGGTGGAGGTTAGTCAAAGCCCCCATCCCTGATTTTCTCTTAATAGACTGGTTCTATAAGTCGCTACTCCCACAAATCGCTAGAGATGTCACTCTAGGTGGTGCGGTCACAAAGGACCAATCCATACGTCATGCCCAGCATTTAGATTTGATCTATTCGTAGTCTGGCACTCTCTATGACATTATCCCCTATGCTCCCAGTAACCCCAATCCTCCCACCACTCAGCACCCTGGAGCGCATGTCGACAGGATCGGTGCCACAACCTCCACGAGTGCTGTAAAACAACTCAGAGGGTCCATTGCCAAGTTGGCAGTGGACCCCTCTACCAAAATGACTGCTCTTCCTGCCACTGTGAGTAACTCTGTGCAGTCTACACAGAAATCCAGTAGCAAGAACAAGAAGAAACAGAACAAGATTGCTCCTTCTGAGGAGTAGTCATCTAAGCAACCCAACCCGAAACAGAAGGCCGTTGCGCCTACTGATATGGAAAAGGATAAAGGAACCAACTATTCATGCAAAATCTGTCTTGAAGATCATGTAACCTGGCATTGCCCGCATCTTCAAGAATGCACAGATTACATTTCCAAGAAAGATTATGGTAAGGCACTTGTTGTCCTTAGAAAACCTTTTCCTAATCAATAGCAGCAACATCTCATTGCCAACCAAATGCCACCCATGTCAGGGGGCAGTGATGGTCCACAACAACCTTCAGTTGGTGAAGGAAGTTCTACCATTTACACATTTGAAACGATAGAACTAACAACTAGAGCCAAATCATATGAAGCTCCTGTCACTCCGGTAGCAGAATCATTTGCAAGTCAAAACCCATCACTGCCTAATGATTTGTGAATCGAAAGGCCGGTTGAGGACCTTGTAATTCGACCCCCCAAGGGGGCACTTCGACACACAACACACAACACATCTGCATGTGCCGCCCAACACTACAACATCATAGAGGTGTTGGCGCAAGCGCTGTCGACTATGTCAACGCTCGAAGTATTACAAACATGCCCCAGCCAAAGGAAAGCTTTGCTTTCAGCTATCGGGAGTATTGGCCCTGCGGATTCCATGCTCGCCATTTTCTACATGGACAAGTGTAAACCTCCCCTTTCCCACCAGGTTTCATTTCAAGTGCATATCACTTCGAAAGGGAAAGGTATACACCGAACTGTCATCGACGAAGGTGCTTTGACCTGTGTCATGTCGGCTTCATGTTGGCTCACCTTGGGTTCCCCAACCCTCTCATCATTGTCGAACTCCCTTAAAGCTTTCAACGGCCACACCTTTGTCCCAAAAGGATACTTAGCCAGTTTTCCCATCACTTGTTCTAGGAAAACAATAATGGTGGATGTAGAAGTCATAGACTGAAAACTTGACTATAATCTGTTGCTAGGTTGTAGTTGGACATGTGCCATGATGACCATCGTATCCACTATATTTCGTATCATCCTATTTCCATTGGATGGAAAAGTCATAACAGTGGATCAGTTGTCTTTCTGCAGCTCTATTTATTCACCATTACCAAATGGCTCCGTACCCCTAGTAGGAGGTGTAACTAACAGTTTTGTCAGTATCGGTACCGGTCTGTTGAAGACTTCCTCCCTGATGGGTTGTTTTCCTCTTCCGTCGCCGCAGGTTCCACAATCGGTCAACATGCTTTCATCAATTCCTCATGAACTGATCACTCCCTGGATCCTAACGGCGCCTTCAGACCTTGACACATTCAAAGACCAGATGTTGTTGTCATCAGCTAAATCAGCCTACCAAGGCATTCAATCAGCATCCACAACTCTGGTCAAATTGGCTATCGCCGACGGTACCACCCCCATTCCCATAACCGCTCTTCCTTTAGATCCATGTGATCAACTCCCCTCAACGGAAGAATCCGTTAGAGAAATCATGAGTTTTGGAGAGCAACATTGGGAGGAATGGCATATTTAGGGTCTGAAATCTGATTCGGACAAGATACCTCTTCAATTCCTGTCCTCTAACATAAACAAAATCATTTCCCCACCCTATACAAGCATTCAAACTCTTAGGGTGGATGAAAATATAGACGACACTTCTAGGTCATTTCCCATAGATAGTTCAGTCACGACAGGCACCATGGAAGACACCCAGATGAGAGCAGATTGCAATCTTGAGGAAGTTGCAAACTCCACTTGCCTACATGGGAATTCCATGAAGAATTTGTTTGGTCTCAGGAGGAAATGCCCGACTTTAACCTGTTGTTTGTTGCACATGAGATCCAACTTTACGACGAGGCCAAACGAAATGGGTGGCCACTTCCTTCCCTCGATATAGTCGTTGAACCCATGCCTGGCCCTACAGCCGAAGAAGAATGCCTACTATACCTCAAACAACTGGATAAAACTCGTAAAGCTATCGATTTAGCACTCACAACTCACAAGGAGCGGGTGCAAGCTAGATTTGCACAAGTGGTTAGGTTTTCTTATTTCCAAGAGGGTGACTTTGTATCACTCTATCATCCAAAAGATAATCTCTTGGAGGCAAGCACGGTTCGACCCATTTGGCTAGGTCCCTATGTCATAAGTAAAGTCCTCCCCTTAGGGGCATATGAATCACAGGACTAGGACAGAAGCCCACTCAAGGAGCCCACATATGGGCTCTACTTGAAAAAGTATTCTACCTAATTTCATGTTGGGTAGGTACCTTGTAATTTTATGTATTCATAAGTTTTGCATCCCTTTCTTGATGTGATTGAATTTTTTTTGTTATTTAGTGGAGTACTTGTCTCATACATTCTGTTCACGATGCAGATGTCGTCGTTACCCCTAGCATATGTAGGATATGCGGATGGTTCCAGTCGTCACACACGACATATTACATCAACTGCTTGGGTCATCTATACACCCGAGTCAAAACTATTTTGCTCCGAGGGAGTCTTTCTTGGTACTGCCACCAACAACATTACTGAGTACATGTCTGTCGTTTCGCTTCTCAGGGAAGCGTCATCAAGGGGCATCTCCAATCTGGTGGTCAGGTTAGACTCCTAGCTAGTCGTTATGCAATTTACCAATCAATATCACATTTGCAATCCAACCTTGTTACATAACTATCTAAGGGTACGCCTCTTGGAATGCCGATTTGACACAATCACATATGAGCATGTTCCTCGAGAATTAAATATTGTCGTTGATTCGTTAGCTAACTATGTATTAGATTGGCATTTGTCACATTTGTTATAATAAGCATGCATGAGAAGTAAAAACATTTACTAAAGTTAAAAATTTGTCACAAAAAACATTTTTTAAGCACATTTACACCACCAAAAAAAAAATACCAAAAATATTTGTATATATATAGATCGAAATCCAGTTTTTTACATCAAAAATGTTCCAAACCTTGGTTGAGTTAAGTACAAAATGGCTCAAATCCCCACTATAAATGCTCATATGGCTACACCAGAACACCTGCTAAAATGAGCCTATTGCTCCAGATAAGCTAAAACAACTCTAGCTACCCTCTGAAGAAGAACCAAAAACCGCTTAGGTACACCAACGATGTGTCACTGCTTATGAGCAGGAATCTCCCTCATAGGAAGGGGAGGGACACCCATAGTCAAACCCTCTAGGTTCCTTAGAACCTCGCGGAGACTGTCAGCATCACCCCCTCCAGCATGTAGTTGGCCGCCTCGTCGTACATAGCGAGGTTAGCCTGCAGGTTGTACTAGTGCCACATCTATGACAAAGCATAAAAGTTTCATGTCAGTTCTTATCTCATCATTAAAAAACATTACATATACATTCAAAAGTACAAAAATACTTAAGTACTATCAACATTATTCTCACCTTGAGGACCCCAGTTGGTCCCGAGTGGCAGCATCAAGTTTGGGTTGCTGATAAAGTCCATACCTTCATAGGCATAGTCATCAACAATCACGATCTGGCTGCGAAGCCACTAGAAGAAGTCTTCGTCAAATAAATGCCAAAGTGGTCCTCCTCTTGTGCGAGGATCAAGTGATGACTGGTGACCCTCCCTCGGCTCCCTTGGATGAAAGGGACCTAAGCTCACTCATGGGTGCATGACAGGTACCCTCTCAAGGATAAATGAGACTATGATAGTACCGTACCTGAAACAATGTTGGGTATGGGTCTTGCATGCTGTCAATTCTGCCTTCAATTGGCAAAGTACTGCTTCACACCAGTTGAACATCTGGGGCTGGACACAGTCTATGGCAAGCAATAGTTGGGCCTTTGTTGCTACGTGGGAACTTTTTGACCCCGCCAAATGCACAATCAACCATAAAACTGCCCTCATAGACCAAGATCGAATCCTCTATATCGGGACTTTGTTGCTGACTAATCCACTCCTATGGATGCAGTAGATATCTACCAGCTCTGAAGTAGATCGTGGATCTGACATGCCACTGGTAAGGTTTGCATGTGCTCCATGACACGGTAAACCAGTCAAAGAGTAAATATCATCCTGGTCAATTGTCAGCTCTTGATCTCCAATCCAATACAAAGAAAAGAACCCTAAGATTGAAGGCTAAGCAATATCAGCTCGTGAACGATGTACTTTTTAGGATGAATTATGATTGTGTCCTCCTAAGATGTCTTGAGAAATATGAAGCTGAAAAGGTGTTGCAGGAACTCCACAATGGACCAGCAGGTGGACATTTTGTTGGAGATGCTACAGCACATAAAATCCTACGTACAGGCTATTATTGGCCTACATTATTCAAAGACGCACATAGCTACATAAGGAATTGCCAAGTCTGTCAAACTGCTGCAGGAAGACAAAAGAAACCATCATTGCCTTTGCAACCAGTCAATATCGATCAACCTTTTGATAAATGGGGATTGGATATAATAGGTGAGATCGTTCCTAAACAGTATAGGTATATCCTCACAGCTACATATTATTTCACTAAATGGGTAGAAACAGTTCCCCTCAAGACAGCTAATTCTGAACACATCATTGATTTCATAGATCAGTTCATAATCACTAGGTTTGGTTTACCCTCTGCTTTAATGTTTGATAATGCATCGTATTTCTCTAGTAATGCTATGACTGAATTTGCACTCAAAAGAGGTTTTAAACTTAAATACTCTGCCAATTATTAACCATAGGGGAATGGATTAGCTGAATCAAAATACAAAAACTTAATCAGAATCATTAAGCGAACCATCGATCAAAATCATAAGAATTGGCACAAATATTTAATATATGCTCTATGGGCAGATTGAATAACACAAAAAGCCTCCATTGGCACTTCTCCCTTTAATTTAGTTTATGGGAAAGAAGTAGTCCTTCCAACTCATCTAGCAATTCCCTCTTTGGCCTTAGTTCAATTTATTGATGAAACACCAACTTCTTCCTTACAACTAAGGCACATGCAAATCCTTAAGCTAGAAGAGCAATGAGAACAAGCTAAAATAACTCATGCTCATCACCAAGAATTAGTAAAAGCTTCTTTTGATTCAAACATGACATCCAGAAAGGACTTTCAAATTGGAGATTTAGTTTTAAAATGGGATAAGGCTCATGAAGAAAAGGGAAAACATACAAAATTCCAACGAATGTGGCTTGTCCCTTTCCAAATTGCAGAAATAATAGGTCCATCTACTTTTATGTTACAGGATTTAACAGGAAAAAGAGAATCTTTACTTGTTAACAGGCAGATCCTCAAAAAAATACTTTCCATAGGAGATCATTCTTATATTTTTTGTAAATTAGTCTTTCCTTTATTTTTTATAATAAAACTAGTTGTAAATGGTTGCATTTGGAATTCGCGGAAAAAGATAAGTATTTCTTTTAGATTTTGTTTTCCGCTTGTATAAATAGAACTGATTTAGAAAATTGGTCGTTATTATTGAAAGGTATAGTCAAAGAGTATAAACCTGAAAATGATACTAGTTTCAACCTTACAAATTTTGATAAAAAGCTACCTTTAGTGGGAATTTGTTTTATATTAGTCAAATGAAAGGTATCAGAAACAAAACAAAGATTATCTGTAGAAAATCTCTTTCCAAAAAACTCTACAATTTTCGTCCAGATCTATTCTTAAGGAAACAATGACTTCCTCCCCACCTAGAGAATTACAAGCTTCAAGGAATAATCCAGCAATACAATTTAACTTAAAGAATAAGAGGTCTCATCATGAGCCGACTTATCATGATCATAAGATATTATAGCTTGCTGACTTTTCCAAAACTGCATACCATAACAGGGCAATGACTCAAGATTGTTGCAATCAAAAGACAAGAGGTCTCATCACAAGCCAGCTTGTTCAACAAAGTTATAAATCAAGCGAGTGGCATTGTCATAATTTGGCTACCAAACCAAGGCATTGTTCTTTAAGAATTAAAATAAAATAAAAGCAATAAGTGTGGATATGGATTTCCTTTTGAAAATCATATACTTCTCCAAGTAGGATACAGGATCATTGCTGGGTAACAGGTAACCCTGTCGAGGCTATAAATGCCTGTTGGCAGCAGAGGCTCTACATACGACAAATGAGCATATTTAAAATTGATTTATAGAGAGAACTTTGTTTTTATCTTTACAAACCAAGTAGGGGCTGATGTAAATACAATGACTAGCTCTAGGAAGTAAAAAATGAAAGTTAACATAGAAGAAACAAACTATCATTGACATCCGAAAGCATGATGTACTTTATCTTTCTATAATAAAAGTTTGATTTTCTGGAAAAACTTTCTGTTTTGGAAGTTTAGAAAATCAAAAGAAAAATAGAGATAATTGGTTCTTCCAAGTGAATCGCCAATTGTTGTGGCCAGCAACAACCCCCCTCTTATTTAGTTTTATTAATAATACTAAATAAGTGGATACCATTTATCCAAAAAAATTAAAAAATAAATAAATTAGTACTTGTATTCCTTTTTCTAAATAAATCTTACTATCATAAACTTAGGAGAATACCCAAAAAGTCAAAAAGGACTTAAGTTTTATGATAAGTTCGAAGAAACCCATTCTCTCAATAAAGAGCATCACATCGCATAAAGGTAATGGATGCCATTCTACAAACAAAAGCCTAAGATTGCAAAATCACGATGTGAAATCACACACTAAAGACACTCATTGCATCGCATGCCTCAAATATCACTTAAGGTGAAATGCCTCAAACCGCCGATATGAGATTGCACATCTCGCAAATCACATTTCGCAGAAAACACATGGTAATGGATGATTGCCACACGCAACGGATTAGCGATATTGTGATCTGCGATATCGCGAAGCAAATCACAAAATCGCCTTATCATAGATCTTCAAGGCTCATCGTTTGAAAAAGTTTTTCCCATAAACCGATGCCCAGTTATGCATGTTAATGTTAATTAATGAGTTGGTTGGTAATCATTAATGAAATTTGGTTTTGATCTGATCGAAGTTCCATTTCACGTAGGATGATATATCTTACATGATTTCAGCATTTAAAGCTTTCCCATCACCTTTTTCTTATCATTACTCTTGCCTCACTTGTAAATTTCAGGAGCGAAAAGCAAAGAGGTATACATAGCAGTGTTCAAAATATTATGGGAAAGAAGGGTAAAGCTCCGAGTTCTGAAGATAAATAAATGATGCCATTATACACAGACACCACCTGCAATAGAGATGTCGGTGTTACTACTTCGGAAGGCATGTACAGCCTACTCAAGGAAGAAAATCCCAGAGTAATGGAGGTTACAGCAACTGCAGATTCACGCAGGTCATCTGATGTGTCGATTACAGAAATAACATGTTCGCTCTTGCACTGGTAGCGGCAAGGCCCAAGATTATTCCATACATGGACATGGTCAAATGGGTACTAGATAGGCCTGACATAACAGACAGACAATTTAAAACTCAAAACCAAGAACTCATGGAGTCATTCTTTCCAAAAAATTTAAGGTTTATATCCTCTAACAAAAAAGTGCGAGAGGCGAAAAATAGCACCAGGGAAGCCCGAATCCAGAAACAAAGGCAGTTTCCGATGCGCGATTAGTGATCACTGGGAAAAACCCCTCGAGAAGGAAAGCCTCAGATCACTCGTTCATATATGAACCCGGAAAAGTGTAGGAAAAAGTGCTAAAGACTAAAGGCAAAACCTGAGCTCTAAAAACTCGTGGTATTTATCAGAGATATTCTTAAGGTGTTATGTAAATATCAGAGACCACTCCAGGATATTTACCAAATGTACAACATCTACAGAAAAGCTGGAGACAAAAGGCTCAAGAAAGAGTAGAGTCCATCAAAAGGTTAACCAAGTTGAATTGGGATTCTTATTGGACATACTTGGTAGAACCATACAGCCAGTGCATGACTCTCAAATGTATCGTTAACTCTGCCGAGAAGATGGTGCCAGCACTTGCTGATTATGTTTTCACAGGACAGCTAAAGTCAGAGATCGGCCAGCCAACTCTCCTCAAGCAAATGTTGAATGCTTGCGACTATAAGGAACAGATACATAAACAGTTAATCACCAGTTTTAGTTTTAGATTAAGTTTTAGTTTTATTTTTGCATTATTTTTTCCTGAAATGAGGACATTCATTTAAACCGTCTCCTACATTTTTGTAATAAACTATTTTTAGATTTAACTAGTAGTATTTAAACCCTTATCATGCATTTAGAGAAGGGTCCTGAAATTTATCAAAAACTTGTCCTCAGAACATGCACTTCTGCACCCTCCGAGGAGGTTTTGATGAATGAATGGAATAAGATTTATTGATATCTGTGTTTAATATCTACTACTAAAATTGCACTTTTGTACTCTTAGTGGATGTTGAATTAAGATGAGATAGATCATTATTGTTGAGGCTTATGAGTAGAACTTGTTATAAATGGTACTTTTATCTCTTAACAATTTATGTGTACGCGTTAAGGTGATATTCAAGTTCAGTTATTTATATATGAATGCTTAAATGCTTGAGTTATGATTTGGCACTTCTGTACAGTGATAGCTATTCTATTTATGCTTAATATATGAGTGACTTATTATGCGATATGTTTTTCACAATTGTTTCGTCTAACTTTTTATACGAAATGGTTTATCTTTATTGAATTCTTTTCTCATAGTAGTTGAATGATCTTTATCACCAATTGCCATTAGAAATTATTTTAGATCGCATAACTGAAAGATTAAATCCCGGGTTAGTTTTAGAATTAGATATTTCTATTCATTAGAATACAATTGCATGTTGATAAATTAGATTTAGAATAAAAGCATTTTACTTACAAATTATTAGGAAAGAAATATCAATTCTCAACACACACAAATTGGGAAACTGGTCCCATATCCCCAGTCGGACCCACTATACCAAACGGAAAAAGAGCTACTAACCAAGGTCCAGACTGGGTGGGTATCCCCCTTGTTGTAGACCCAATTTTCGGGGCTTCAACACACTGTTGGGTTACATTAAATTTTGCTTTATCATGTATCCATCCCAGCGGGTAAGGTTTTGGGTGTGGTTTTGTCTCTCAGCCAAGCTTCTTTACCAAGGATTCTACAATTAAGTTTGCTTGAGACCCAATATCAAACAGAGTTTCAACCTTGGTGTGATTTACAACTCTGATATGAAATAATTCAATTCTTTTTCTATCATTTGAAAGGGACTCATCTACAGAACTGGTGCTTTCATGTGATTTAGAATCAACAGGAGGTGTAAGGGTACATTTTGTTCCCGCTTTTGTGACCAGCGCTTCATCTCCCGAATCTGATCCAAGCTCATGTTGTGTCGCTGCCAGTGTTTTTTGCTTCCCTTTTCCTCCATACTTCTTTGGACGCCTTTCTAGGTGCTGCTTCCAATAGTGATCATCATCGTGGCCTTATTTCTTGCTGTGATTGCAATAAGGCCACTCTCCCTCTTTGGTTGCTACTATTTTCTTCTCCTTCCCTTTCCATTTTGCTTTGGATTTGCCATTGGGAGGTTTGAACGATGGCTTTCTGGACTGGTCCTCTCTTTCATTTTTGCCCCTGTTCTCAATATGAATTGCTTTCACACTAGCTGCGTCAATAGTGATTGGTTCAAACAACAATAATGAATGCCAAATATAACTATGTAGTGAGCCAATATACTTAGTTACAACTTCAGGTGTATCAAATGCAATACCCAAATTCAGTGCTTGCTTCCTAAATTCTTCTGTAAAACTTTGAACATCCTGCCCTTTGCCTTGCCTTAAATATTGCCAATTCATCAAAGCTTTCTATTTGTATCCTAAGGGATAAAATTTTTCCTTTAATGCAGAACTAAAATCAGACCATGAGGAAAAGAGCTTACCCACATTTTTACTACTTTGCAATTTTCTCTCCCACCAAACAAGAGCTATGATGTGTAGTCGTAGAGAGGCCAGCTAGATTTTCGCCTCATCCTCTACGATTTGTTGAATCCTACAGTAAACCTCAATCTGCCTGATCCAATTGTTAAGCTTTTCTGAGTTATTTTCACCATTAAACACATGAAGATCAAATTTAACATCTAATTTAAAAAAAGGTTTCTTAGATGCATTCTTTGGATTTCTCTAATTATGGTGGTGAGGGGAAGAAGAACCTTCACCACCAGAAGGAGAAGGAGGGGGTTCTTCGCCACCATTCCCATGTGTTGAACCTTGTCCTTCTGGATTCCTGTCTTCTTCTTTTTCCAGTCTTATAACCAGCTGACTGATATTCTCTGCCATTGAATAGAAAGTCTTTCTGAAATTGCATTCCTCTTCAATACGAGCTTCCTCTTCAGCCATGTTTCTTCTCCGAGGTGCACGCCCTACCTCTGGATCGAAAGGTTCTAAATTCCCTTCGCCTCTTTGAAGCCTTCCTCTTGTTAGCATACAAACATGCAATTCAGATCTAAAATGCCCTACTCTGATACCACTTGATCTAGGATGTTTTCTCTTATAGATGTATAGAAAAGAATCACATGTAAAATTGTAGCTTAACATAAAAATGTGCACATAAGAAGAAGTAAACACATAAAAGGCACAAAAGAAGACACCAAGGCTTGATAACGGAGTTCGTCAAATTCAGACTACATCTCCAGGCCTAGCTCAACAATGGGGAGGCCTTTCTTATTAAATGGCATGAAAGAAAAGAGAATTACAATCATCAAACTATCCACAAGAGGCTTATACCTCCAATCTGCAAGATGGCTTGTGAATTGGATGCCTGAGATGGGGAGGTAAACAGCACCAAAGCGTCCCGCAACAATGAAAGGGGTTGGAGTCCTATAAACTGTCTAAAATAAACCAATATGTGCTCTCGGCCTTCTGCGAAACAGTGTGTTGCAACCATAAATGCCTCCTATGCTCTTTCCATTGACTGTGTTTTATAATGGGTTCTTTGGATAGAATCCCATTCAAATCGGAGTTTGTTTGTTTCATTATGGAGGTTGGTAGCGTGGAATGATCGGCGAGTGCAACCACTTCTTTAAATGGGCTTCCATAGTTGAAGCGATAAGACTTCAAAAATCCCAAAAAAACACTGAAAATCCGCCCAAAACCCATATACCCCGACTTCAAAAATCATAAAATTGGGCATATTTTCCATATCGGGTCTGACTTGGGGTCGCAAATCAACCTATCAGGGGTGTCCCTGTCCTAGTTATTGGGAACGACCGACCGACGACCGCCGATATCGGCGTTGGCCGATTCCATTGGTGTTCCCTCATATATTGCTCCGATAATGATTGTCTATCTGATTAATCACCAATCGCAACCTGCCACCGTGGATATACATATGTGTAAGACCTCTCATCTGGTTGCCTCCTATTCGTCGATCTGATCTAATCGGAGATCGGCGATCGGGTGTTCCACTGCCCAAATCTTAAGTCTGCCTCTATGCAACCTTCGATTGCGATTTTGCCTTAAAGGCTTAAGACCCATTTTCAAAGGAAAATCCTCATTTTCTTAAGGATCAAAGAATCCTTCTTTGTGTGATAACTTCATCATCCGGACTCGGATTGAAGTACTGTTTGCTCCGTTGGAATCAGGAAGACGAGATCTCTGCTCTAATCTTGAGTTGACTTCCTTCCGATCACTTTGATTTTCATGCCATTGTATCTGAAGATCCACCTAGATCAATTTTATAATAATGCTTTTTCATTTCATAATATTATCTATTAGGTAAACATCAATACAACAATTTCATTTAGGTTAGCATTTCGATCATACAAATGGATATACACTTAGGGTTTCATTCTTAGGATCTCATTTTAGCTAATACAAGGGTATTGCTTATACACCCTAAAGATCTAGGGTTTCAATGTATAGCAGAAACATTTACAATAAACCCTAAAGGACTAGGGTTTCCATCATAACAATACCAAAACCCTATACATCAAAACAAAGGAATTCTAGATTTCATCAACAACCTTGAGTAGACCAAGGTTTCAATATTAGCATCGACATACCCTTAGGTTAGGGTTTTATAATGAACCTTTTTAGGGTTCCAAAAAAATAATAATATAATGAGGGTAGATTAAATCTAATGATTAATCACCTTAACAAGGATCATTATGATCCAAAAATCCTAGACATGAAAGAGTTAGTAACAAATTTTAAAATAATCCCAACTTGTAATATGAAGAAGAATTATAAATCTGCATACATACAATGAGTTATATTTTATACAAGCTTGAAAGGCTCCTCTTAAATATGATAGCATCGTCATAGTTCATTTCCTTATTTTTCAACTTGTGCTTTAAGTATTGATTTACCAAGTTACCATTTTAATATATATCTGCAATTTTTCTTGACAAATACGAAAAAAAAAACAAACAAATAGATAAATATATGTGTGATGCCAAAATCATGATGTCAATCTATCAATTTAGGATTTATATGGAAACTAAGAGGATGAACTCCTAGGTTCTTCAAATACAAATATTTGCTTATGAATTCATTACAACCATTCATATTCTAAACTATACACAAGCTCTAGAAAATAGGAAAATATGGTTTTTATGACAGAGCATGTAAGTTAGAGTTAGAATTTATATGACTATGATTCATCTAGAGATTACAATCCTAGATATCATATCTTAACAAATGAATACTGATACTTAATACAAAGGAATATCATGACTTAAGAAACAAATTAATATACTATATATACCTCACTATTACGTACCTTTGTCCTTCATGATCAGACAACTTTCTCTAGGATGTCATCATCTTCAAAAAGGAAGGACTTCCCATGATGTCAAGGTCATGATTTGCATTGTTTCTTTTAATTTTGACTCAAGATGTTGTATGCTTCTTTCTGATGATAATATTTCTTCTTTACTGCTAGATGCCTATCGCTTTTTATTTGTTACATTGTCCAGACATACATCCTTAAAGAATTGTAAATAGCCTTTTAAATTCAGATTACAAGATGTGGTTTTCATTTCATCTATCTCAGTCTTTATGTTATTGAATTGGCATAGGGATATAATAACCTAATGCACTCTCAAATAGCTTGGACTAGGTCTCTTATATACATCACTTTGAAGTAAGGGTCTCAACCCTTTTTCCAATATGACCATACCATTCTAATTAACTCAAAATTTCTCATTTGATCTGAATTTGTAGGATGACTCCTTAAACAATAACTTGATTAACCTTAAACATGATTAGAACTTGAGAAAATGAGAGAGGCTTGGTTCCTTTTATGTGCAAGCATAAATACTTGAGCTCATAACCTTCTGGAAAGAGGAAGATGTTCAAGTCTTGATGATCTTGGATTTGTGTTCCTTTTTCATTCAGATTTGAATTCTTAAATAATTTGGACCAAACAATGATATACAGAAAAGTTTTCTGAAAATATGGATCTCTGAAATTTTACAGAGGTTCGACTCTTTTTGGAGATGATCTCAGAGCATAACAAGTGAGCCCATAACTTCAATCCATAATTCAAGGTGCTTGACCCTGAATGAGTTACAGGATTGGTTCTTCTGTCCCCTATAATAGGGCATATATGCCCCTCAACCAACCTTAGTATGTTTGCAGCATAACTACTGAAACTAATGCTTGTAATATGCCTAGAATTACAAAATTCTTCTTCTAGGATCTTGGTGTTAGATGATTGCTTTTCTTTGCTTGTTTTAGAAGCCTTTGTGAACTTCTTCCTACCCTTATAGATATGAACCTTGCTTGGATACCATGTTGAGAAATTTAGGGAATTATATTTCTCTTATATCTTGACATTTACTTGTGAATATTTTTATGTGCTTGTTAGATCTTATTTATATTTTCTTTCATCGATATAAATTCCAAACAATAAGCAAAAGAGGACATAAGATGTAGGCATACAACTAGGGAAAATACCACTCAAGAACTCTTCCTTTAGTAGATTCAAATCACAAAAAGACAACCAATACTCTTGACACAGATTTTACCCCTCCATCCATCAAGCTAACCAAACATGAGAGCAGTATTCTTGTGATATAATCTTTGTTCTTCATTAGTGACAATTTCCTGCAATTTAGCCTTCATCCTGCAATAATGATCTTTAGACCTATAATATTAACCTTCATCCAACAATGAGACCATATACTAGACATGTTAACTTTCATCTTGTACTTCATACTTCATCTTTTTTCTTCTGAAAATCACAGATCCAAGTATGTTCCAATAGGTCGAGTTCACCTTGCTATTTATAGTGGCTTGCCACTGTACTTTTGGGTTGACATGAGAATTCGGTAGGTTGACTTGTATAAGATGAATTTGAAGACAATTTAGAAGATTTTTTTATGCCAACTTGATGGATGGAGGATTCAACATGACCAAAATAAATTTTCTTTTCTTGATACCATGATCCCAAGAATGGTTTACATAATTAAATTTGACTTTGACTCAACAGAAAAATCCTAGAATCCTACAATGGAGGCTTGACCTATGACCATTGATCCAAGAATTAAATCCATGCTTTAATAAGTCAATTTAATAATAATAATAAATTATTTTGACAAATATCTTATATCTTGACTCAAGTACAATTATGAAGACTGACACTAGTTACATTTTTCAACATCTACAAGCACCACCAATTCCCATTTATTGTTGTAATTGTTCCCTTGGTGCTACAATATTTCCCAACAAGCTCAAATATCCACATTATGGCATCTTTTGCCATTATCACTAGTTGTCCATGGACTTTCTTCAATCCTAAAATTCCTCTTCACTCCATTAGTAATTCTCTGTGAAGTCTAATTTTTCCCACCAATACCAATCTACACAAATGGAATGCTTTATTTCGTCATTAGCACCTTTAAGGTGAATGTACCTTCACTATTTCATCCACTAAATTCTTTGCACTATGTACCATGCTTCCACTATGAACTTTGATATCACAAGTGGATGTACTACTCTAAATTCACCATACATAATTTATTGGTTGGTAAATTACAATTCTTCCAAAACCTTAATATAGTTGCCCATAAATATTATTCACACATCCCATGAGATACACATTACCTCATGACGTCCTTGTTCTATTTTTTCCATGGTTTTTTTTCTCTATCCTACCAACATTCATCACTTTCTTCTTTGCAAACATCGTTTGTATTCATTATTACTTAATTTATGTTATTTATATTCAGGAGTTAATGAAACTTATCTTCATGTGCATACAAGCATTCTTCATATGTTGGATTTTTCCATGCTTCATGTCCCTATCATGGTTACTTGGTTGTACACAATAACTAGCTGCAGTGGTTTTGACTTTTATAGCTCTTTGCTTCATGTGTGTATCTTACATGTACCCTTTATAAGTATTCTCTTTTAGCATAGAATGTCTAGATTCAATAACCAAGATATTTGGTGGCTATTTATACTTGTCACTATTTCTCTTATTCATACATTAAGCTACAATAATTAGGCCCTTCTCTATCTCTTCCTTTATAATCTGATTTTCACTTATTAAATACAACAAAATTTAATGTTGGCCTCCTTTCTTTCTTTCCTTTTTCCTTTTTTCAAGGTACCATCTTCTTGGTTCCTTTATTCTTCATTATTGAATCTCAAATCCTATATGCAACATACCATATAAACCTTCATTCATGGAATTTTATTGTTTTGTTAATAGAATTTGGCACAACATTATCTCCTTGAGTGTCCCTACTCACCCCTAGTCCTCAGTTTAATCCTTCCACTTATTATTAAATAACCATTCTCATTGCCATTCATTTACACCTTCAAATGACCCTCCTCACCATTGTATAGACATCTTCATAAAGTATCTAAAACCTTCCTTACTTAGCATTGACTTATAGTGCGCACTTCTATCACCTCGAACTCTTTTCCCAAACATGAAACTACTTTGGAAATCTTTGATATTTAACAACTGTGTTGCTCATTTAGGCCCAAAATTCATGTTCATGCAACTTTTCAAAACAACCAACTACATATATTGAAAACTTACACTTTCTATCATGTTCTCTTATGGATTTCCTTTCCGTTGTGGTAAAAGAACAAACCCCCCCCCCACCCCCCCCCCCCCCCATTACTCACTTAATTTCTCATTATGGGGACCCTTTAATTGAATCTTGATTGTGTTGCTTTCTAATTTCTGATTTTGGATTGCTTCAAAAGAGTTTGATCTATTTTTGTCTTCCTATCAAAACTCATTTGATCTCATTTGGTTGTTTGGTTTGTAGATGGAGCCTAATTGAAGATTGGATATTTCTCATTGCCTTCGCCTATTAAAATGTATAAATTGTACATTACTTTGGTTTCTTAAATTTATTTATTTGTAGACAATTAATTTTGAATTATAAATGTAAATATTTTATTTAATTCATTACATAGCCCCCGAGACCAAGACCAAGTCTTATATTACAAAGTGGCTTTTATATTATGAATTGGCTTATTGATAAAAGCGAAGAAAGACCTATTGAAAAGAATGCATATATCAAATCTAATATCAGAGTTTTAAGTCATCGGGACTTTCACATTGGAAGAATCCTTTTGAGAATCCCCGATATCAAAGTTTGAATCATATTAAGAAGAGGCTTAATAAAAATTTTATCCAAAGTTCCAAACCCATTTAATAAAGTGGTTGTAATTCTTTGAATTACACATACTGGAATCCATGGATATTATAATATTAAAGATCTTTGATATAAGCCTCTTTAATATGCAAACTTTGGTTCATAAAACCAAAATCTCTAATATACCTTTGCGCCCACATTCCACATCATTGTTTATGCTCCCACATATCCAAGGTAGTGCGTATCGGAGATTTCCTTTCAAGACACATTTTAAAAACTCTGACAACACTCCCTTCTATCTCTGATAGTGATATTACAATCCCGTCGATATGTCGATACAACATATTCCTCTGATCTCCAATAGTGATATAACCTCCCACTCTGATCTCTGATAATCTTTCCATCATCAATATTCCAATGTGCCTCCCCCCTCCAACTTCTGATATCTGGCAGGCTCTGATATCCGGATCTGATATTATATATATTATTATATATATATATATATATATATATATATATATATATATATATATATTATAATATATATATATATATATATATATATATATATATATATATATATATATATATATTATATATATAATATATATATATATCTATATATATTATATAGATATATATATATATTAACGATGATATAATTGGAACATTGCATCCGCCCCTTTCATAAGAACTTTTTATATGGTAACAATCATAAAACCTCTAATATCTTAAACCTCTGATTTCTAATATTGCTTTGAATTCGATGAGCATATAAACAACAGTTTAATGTTGATATTTGTCCACTCCTCATTGGGACTTCTTTACATTGCAAGTTTTATATTATTGCCATTCTTAAAAATTTTGATATTCATTTGTATGATACATGTTAACATCTACCACTTGTCACCTCCTATGGGTCATTGTTGTATAAATTTAAAAATCCGTGATTTATATGGTTTTGGGGCATAAATATAATTCTTCACATTTTATGGTTTAAGTTTGTTTTTCGACATTTAAAAAATAAAAATCTCATTACAAAAAAAAAAAAACTAATTTTGTTTTCTCTTGACAAAGAACCTTCCATGGCTAGTGATAGTGAATAAATCCAATCAAGATTTCCGAAGAAACCCCTCCAAGTGGCAATTTTTTTTTTAATAAATAGAAGTTGTTGAAACAGTTGAATTCCACATATCAGTTCGAAACAAGCCAAACACACTGATGAGCCTCATCATTGGGTAATTATATGGGCCTTAATTCACCTCCTAGCTTAGTCAAACCAACTTTTCTCACAACTTATTACATGTTTTTGACTATATTTTGTTTATGATATGAGTTAGAGTTGGATATTATGTCTAATGGACTAATATGCATTGAATGTAGGATTGAAGGAGAAAATCAAGAAATTTTGGCAAATACTAATATTAAAACTTGAATGGGACGAGAGGGATTGTAGGAGGTAAATCCTCCTCATTTACTTCTCCCCCATTCGAATATTCCTCCATCCATCACACCAACTCAGAGTGGAAGCAGCCAAGCCATGAGGATTAGAAGGCAGTCGAGCAAGTGAGAGACGAAGAGCTAGTTTATCTCAAGTTTGGGAGTCGAACCTCCCTAATTTTAAGGAATTTGTTGGGGACTTTAGTTGTATAACTAGAGAGGCCTAGAGCCTCATTAGGATTCGAATTTTTGTTGTAAAACTCTAAGATATTTTCGAGCTCCAGACTTGTGAAAGTTTTATTGATGTAATTTTATGTTGTGGTAACAAGAATGAGTTTTGTTTTGAGCTAGCACTGAGTTAACTCAGAGGGTTGAAGCTCTTGGGTTAGGTCCCAACCCTAGTAGCCAAGGCCTCTTTCTTGTATCTCTATGTTTAGTTTAGCCTCATAGCTTCATTGTTAATTTTCCTTTAGATGTATTTTAATTGCAAGTAGTGTAGATTAGATTGGTTGTTTATTAGTTTGCTTCCATTTGTGCCTTACTTCAGTAGCAGGTTAGCAGGGATAAAAGGAGTACCACAAGGCTATCAGTAGGTGTCTTGGCCTCATTTCCTCCCTTTGGGATCATGATTTGAGGAAGGGACCCTTATGTAGCCCCAAAAACACAGATTTCTATTTCTTGCATGAGCTTTAGAGTTTACTGTATTTAAGATAGCATTTGATCAGTTTTGAAAAGTCAGATTTCATTGCCATTGTTGGTACCATTCCATTACCCTCTTTTTCTTCTAAAAACATCATCATCTGTCTATCTTTTCCCTCCATAGACCACTTTACATCCATCGAAATTGATTAGTTAATAGCATTATAGTTGTTAGTTTGCTTTAAAGTTAATTTATGAATTTCTGTGTTAGAAATTAGGAATTTTCAACAAAAAGGTTGCAGGAAGACATCACATCCTGTAAGTGGTTTATCATCTAACACGTGGCATGACAGGAAAGCCAAAGTAGTGGATAGGAACGAGCTCCTGGATGTACATGCATGGAGAAAAATCGATTTTACAACAGATCAAAAGCTCCTACTTATGCGGTCAACGCTGGGTCAAACCCCAGCCTTTTGGTTACAAAGGCAGTAAAAGCCATGGTTTCTAAACCGGTTTCGTTTTGTCTTTTTGGCATTTGATTCAAGATAGGAAGGCAGATAAAGACTCTGTATCATTTTTTGTTTTCGGAACAAGTTACAATTATCTCTGTGTATTGTTTTGGAGAACCGAATTCATATATGTGATTGCAATCTTCAGCGTTTGAATACAATTACGATTTTACTCCAACATTATCTATGCGTTGATACTTTTGATTGATTGAGTTCATTCCAGTGTACCATTGAAACATGGATGGGCCCTGCGTGGATTGGTATACTGTTCCTTTCATTTCCATCACTTTTGAATTTACATAGAACGCATATCGTTTAATTTCATTTCCATAGCTCTTGAATTTACATAGAACACATATTGTTAATGTTATTTCTATGCTTATGATTTTGTCAATTCAATTACAAGTTTTCACAAATAGTATTTATGGTGATTGCTTAAATATATCATCGTTAGATCATTGAACCAGGTCTCGTAAGAGATTTGATCCAGCGTTATGTTTAAAGAATTTCCATAGACTCTGTTTGTTTATATATTTAAAGTTCGGTGTGTTTTGATTTCTTTATGAGTGCTTCAGTATTAACTAGACAGAGTTTTGTGCACAACATCCTTGTAAGGGGACTAAAATCTCAGTCTAGCTATACTTTGTATCCTTGGGACAGTTAGAAAATCTAGGTAATCTAAGTGTTAAGGTGAGGGGAAACATACCTCAACCTTCTGTAAGGAAGTACTGTCGCCTATCACAACAAACACTTAGTTAGGAATCCTTTATGTCTATAGATTTTAGACACACGCCTCGAAGTTTACTTACCCAGGTCGATAATAAATCTAGTCTAATATAGCACCCTAGATTGGCCACTACATTTTGGCACCGTTGCAGGGGAGGCGTAGTTACAGGATTTTGAAAAAAAAACAACATCAATCAAAAAAAAAAAAAAAAAAAAAAAAAAAAAAAAAAAAAAAAGCAAAATTAATCAACAAAAACAAACCAAAAACACAACATAGATTTGACTGTCACTTTAGAAATCATGTCTGCTTATGCCTAGATCTAGAGATAGTAGAGGCAGATTCACAAAAACCCCCCATCCAAAAACTAACCTATCATCAGGAGCAGACTCTTTGGGAAAAACTGAACACACAACACGAGCTGAGGAAACCATCATACGAAGATTAGAGGATAAACACAAATCAAGCCAAAGACTTACACTTATTGAGAGACAAATCTTATTGGCACACAAATCTCAGAAGAAACATCTTCCTGAATCTTCTGCAAAGAGAGAAAGTAGAAAAATAACTCAACAATCTCTAGAACAACTCTTTGGAACTGAACAAACAATCAAATCACCAGAAGAATCTATAAAAATGGCTGAGGAAGGAGGAGGATCAGCAAGAAGACCCACTCCTAAACAACAACATGATCAAGGAGAGGAGAAAGAATCAACTTTTAAATTTCCTATCCACGAACCAGAAGACAAACCTGATGAGGAAATAAAAATGAAAAACATACCTCCTTCCGTGTTACTAAACTTTTATGGCATGGCTTTAGAAGTCCCATATTCATTCTTGTTTTAGTTTGACATTGTATTTTGAACATATGGTTACACAAATGATGCCCATAGGCTTAGACTCTTCCCGGCAACATTAAAGGCATCAGCACTAAGATGGTTCATGGGACTTGGTGAGCATGCAATCATTGATTGGGATGGCATGCGAAGAATATTTCTAAGGAAATACCAACCTTATTGTAGATCAAAGGATTCTAAAGATGATATCTTTAGGATGAATCAACAAGAGGAAGAAAGCCTAGAGGAGTATTTGGAACGATTTGCTTACAATTTACAAAAATCAAAACATAGATCCATGACTCTTGATCTCATTAGAACAATATTTTTGAAGGGCATTTAAGAGGAATACTTAGATGATCTTAATATGATGGGCAAAGGTGATATCTCCACCTTACCTTTCGAAGAAATTGCTGATCTATGTGAAAAGTATTCAAGGAGCAAAGCAAAAATTGGGAAAAGGACCATATCATCCAAAGCCACAAAATCTGCTTCAGCTAGTGTCACACGAGCTGAAATAGGAAACCTATTAGAGGAGTTCAAAACAAATCTATTGAGTACATTAGGGACCCAAATTGACACTCTTAAAGCTAAGAAAAGACAAGAAGAGGAAGATCAAATGATGGCTATCTTTTGTCCGAAATGCCAGAAGAAGCATGCCTTAAAAGATTGTCCATTAGAGAATATTCAAGTTTGTGCCTTTTGTACTGAAAATCATGTTATATTTCATTGCTCTAAAGTTAAGGTTTTGCAAAATTGTAATGTGGCAGCCAATACAGATATGGAGAATGTATATTTTATGGGTGCAAAGAGACCATGGAACCAAGACCTCCACCTCAAGGTATGTTCCCAAATCAGAATTTACAATTTCCTGCACATGATCAGATGTATGCTCAAAAAGCCATAAAAGACATTCCCATATATACTAAAGCCATCAAAGAATTGTGCCTTAAGAAGCCTACTAGGAAAAGAGTTGATCCACAAACCATTCATGTTATTGGACATTTAGCTGGCCTTATGACAAACACCATTTCAATGGAAAAGTATGTTGATCCTGGTATTCCCAAAGTCACTACAATCATTAACAACATACATATTCCAAACACCTTAATCGATCTTGGGGCCGCCAAAATGTGATGACTCTTGAAACCATGAAAAAACTCTAACTCACAAACTTGCAGCACACAACAATTGTTCTAGAACTCGCTGATAGGTCTAAAGTGATTCCTGAAGGGATTTTGGAGGACATAATTGTTTCACTGGACTCTTGGGAGTATCCAATGGAATTTTTAGTTCTTCAACCAAAATCCAATTTAGGAGGACACCCTATCATCCTTGGTAGACCATGGTTAGCAACTGTCGATGCATTCATAGGATGTCGATCGGGTAATATGATCATCTCATGAGGAACTGAAAGAAAACAACTCACTTTTACCCATCAGCACAATCACCAGCAGTAGCACACAATTTATGGCTTGATGATAAATACAATGATAAGGTGGAAGTTCAATCTTTTTTTAGCATCAACCAAATCTATGATTTTCAAGAACATGATAATGATGATTCGGTAGAATTGTTCCTCTCTCAACCTGATGTGTCTGAAGAATTGAGGAATGATCAATACCATGCTGCAGATGAACTTTTAGCACAAAATTCTCAGGAAACATGCACCATTCATTCTTTACAAACAACATTTCACAACATTTTCCCTATCCAATCCATCACAAACACATAGAGTAAGACCATAGAGATTAGTCTAGGAAAAACTTTGAATATTGGCACTCACCTAGACTCATCAGGAAGAGAAATTGATTCAATTATTGAGAAAATACCATAAAGCATTTTCTTGGGACTACACCGATATGCACGGAATCCACCCTGAAACATGCACTCATCATATTTATACAGATAGCAATGTCAAACTGGTGAGGCAACCACAGAGACGAATGAAACCCATGCTTCAGGATATTGTTAGAGAAGAATTACAAAAACTGTGAAGAGTCAATTTTATCTATCCTATCTCTGACAGTCAGTGGGTATCCCCATTGGTAGTAGTGCCCAAGAAAAATGGTAAGTGGAGGATTTGTGTTGACTACAGAGAATTGAACAAAGCCACCCTCAAAGATTATTTTCCACTACCATTTATTGACCAAGTGCTAGACACACTAGCTGGGAAATCATCATTCTCTTTTCTTGATGGTTTCAGTGGCTACAACCAGATCAGGATAGCCTTAGAGGACCAGGAAAAAACCACTTTTACTTGTCCTTGGGGCACCTATGCTTATAATGTTTTGCCATTTGGACTTTGCAATGCTCTAGCTACATTTTAGAGAGTTGTATTAGCTATTTTTACTGATTTAGTTCATGATTGTGTTGAAGTTTATATGGATGATTTTTCAGTGTATGGTGATTCATTTGAGCATGCATTAACGAATCTTGAAAAAGTTTTGAAGAGATGTATTGAAGCTAATCTATCCCTCAGCAACGAAAAATGTTTTATCATGTTAAATGAAGGGATAGTATTAGGACACTATATTTCTTCCCACGGCATTAAAGTTGATCCATCAAAAATCCAGATCATTGTCGATTTGCCAATTCTGAAGACTCAAAAAGAGGTAAGAAATTTTCTTGGGAATGCAAGCTATTACAGAAGAATTATTGAGCATTTTAGTTGAATAGCTTTATCTTTGTTTAAACTTCTAGCCAAAGATGCACCTTTCAACTGGAATGATAATTGTCAGCAAGCATTCAAAACACTCAAAGCAAAGCTATCAACCACACCAGTCTTAAAAGGACCTAACTGGGACCTACCATTTCACATATTTACAGATGCATCTGATACTGCAGTAGGTGCCTCATTAGGCCAAAAAGAGCAGTCTTGTCATTATGTTATTTATTTCATTAGCAAAAATCTAACACCTGCAGAATTAAACTACACAGTCATAGAAAAAGAAATGCTTATAGTCATACATGCTGTGAATAAATTCTGACATTATATCACTGGTTATGAGGTTTTTGTACATACTGACCATTCTACCATTAAGCACTTAATGAATAAACCAGTATCTAGTGGAAGAGTTACCAGATGGTTGTTATTGTTACAGGAATTTAATATCACAGTGTTAGATAGACCAGGTAAGGAAAATCAGGTGGCAGATTTTCTTTCTAGACTGCAAAATCAAGGTGAGGTTGTTCTGGTTGAAGATTCTTTCCCAGATGAAAATTTATTTGCAATTTCAGTAGTGAATCCTTGGTATGATGATTTAGCCAATTACTTGTCCACAGGAAGAACACCACCATCTTTTACTTCAAAGGAAAAGAAGAGGCTAATCAAATAGAGTGCTCGATACTCATGGGTTAATGGCAATTTATTTTACACTGGTTATGATATGATTATTAGACGATGTGTAAGAAATGATGAAATTATTGATATTTTAAAATCTTGCCATGATGAACCGTGTGGTGGGCATTTTGCAGCTAAACGAACAGCGTTCAAGATCCTTAGTCTTGGGTACTACTGGCCATCTATTTTCAAGGATTCCAAAAATTACATGAAGAGTTGTGATAGTTGTCAAAGAATGGGTAGGCCAATAGCTACAGATGAGATGCCACTTCAGCCTCAAGTACACCTAGAGCCATTTGAAAAAAGGGTTCTAGACTTCATAGGACCCATCAATCCAACTTCCAATGGTAAGAGGTACATCTTAGTATGTACTGATTACGTGACAAAGTGGGCTAAAGCTAAAGCACTAGTCCGGGCAATTGAATAGACAGTGGTAAATTTCCTCTTTGAAGAAATTTTGTAAGGTATGGAGTACCAAGGGAGATAGTAACAGATCAAGGTACTTAGTTTACTTCAAAGTTAGTTAAGGATATCACCGAAAAATATCAAATCAAGCACAGAAGAAGTACACCTTACCATCCACAAGCCAATGACTAGGTGGAATCAACAAATAAAACATTGGAAGGAATTATCACTAAGACGTAGCAATGAACAGAAAGAATTGGGAGGAGAAGCTCAAAGATGCACTCTAGGCTTATAGAATCATGTGGAAGAATACTACAGGATTTACACCATACCAATTGGTGTATGGCAAAGAGGTAATGCTTCCTATTGAGTTTCAAATACATACCTTTAAGATGGATGTAGATTTTGGAATTGATCTTAATGAAGCACAACAAGAAATAATTCAGCAGTTGAACTAGCTGGATGAAATGAGGCAGCAAGCAGAGGAGACAATACTCATGCAAAAACAAAGGAAGCAGTGGCATGATGCACATATCAAGAAGAAACATTTCAAAGAAGGAGATTGGGCTTTACTCTTTGACTCTAAATTCAGAGATCATAAAGCCAAGTTTACCACACATTGGATGGGCCCATATGAAATAGTTCAAGTTCATGAGAATGGATTAGTCCAGCTTATTACCATTGATGGAGAAGGTCACTCCTTTCTTGTCAATGGCCATAGGTTGAAACTCTATCACAAGCCCATCACCAAGGAGGATTTTCTTCAAACTGTATCTCAGCAAAGGGAGGTTAAGATATTGCAACCTTCAGCTGTAGTATCTCTACCTTAGTTCATTTCATTTCCATTTTATTACTTAAAAACAAAAAAAACAAAAAAAAAAATTAATAATGGTTTAGATGTGAAAACCAGACTCTGGCACACTCTAACCCAGAATTCTTACTTGAAAACCAATTCTTTGGCTGGTAAGAATTCCTTGTTCTTTTTGTTTCTTGTTGATTCATCGCTTTAATAATGACTTGAGGACAAGTCAAAGCTTCAGTGGGGGAGAAGCATCATCATTTTTGTCTTTTTATCTCATCTCCTCACTGCAAATTTTCAAAGAGTTTATCTCTTCATTGTAAATTCTCAAAGAAGTTTGTTTCATCACTTCAGGATTTCAATAAAGAAGTTGTTTTTGTCTTTGTTTTAATCAGAGGGACTTGTTTTAAGCACTATGCAGTGGGACCTGTTCAAAAGACCATGATACCAGCACCAACAATAGAGGGACCTATTCAACAAACATAAAAGGGACCTGTTAGAGACTGCTATCTCAAGCTAGTTCAGCAAAGCTTCAACAAAGTTCAATAGAGATCCAAAGGTTGCTTGTCACCGAGTCTCCATCAAACATCAAAGATTAAGGAAGCTGCACACATATAGTCTTTTTCAGATTTCGAAGAGGCTGCACAAACATTCTCTAGATCTCAGAGGGACCTGTTGCATCCAAATTTATCTCAGAGGGACCTATTATGGACAGAAAATATTCATCATATCTGAACAAGAAATCCTATCTATGCATGCCAACTCAACTCTTGATCAACCAATAAAAGTGTAAAGTATTATTATCATTTTTATTTTTAACATTTAAATTCTTAGATTAATTTAGTGTTAAATTTGATGACTGTAACTTCTTATAATCAATTTCAAAAAAAAAAATTACCCACATATCCACCACTCTCATCATATTTCTAATTCCTACCATTTCCCAACACTCTAGCATATCCCCATACTTTTTCTACGATTTCTAATCCTCTATTCCACCACCCTCCCAGCTTTTTTATTCACTCCCTACTGGCCATCGAACCTTACTTTCAATCCAACATCTCCTTAGTCGGCCAAGAACTAATGAGCAAGGGACAGGTGGTGAACTCTTGGGAAGCCAAATGTTATACCGTTTCATGCATTGATTTTTTTAAATCAACCAACTTATGACATGATCGCTCGACCAAGTTGACTCATGCAAGCGACTATCCATTATTAAAACTCCAGTACTTCATACATGCTCGCGGCGTTCTCATGATGATATTCACACAACCCAGTACAGCTACTCCTCTGTCATTGGACTATGAATATGCTATGTTATTATTACATTGAATTGGGTCGAGTCGGTTGTTAAAATCCTATTTCATTCTCAGTTGTAGAAAGGGTGTTCCATATTAGAAATTCAAATTGCTATGATTTCAAAAATGAAGGCCGAGAACGCCAAGTGCTACGAGAGCAAAGCACAGTATTTGGGCTCGCAAAATTCTATCTCTGCCACAATTCAAGGCCAGTCATCCGATCACTACTCAAGCCACTGAAGGAGCTGATTGCGAAGAACAGAGGACGCCACCAGGTCAGTTGTGTGGAGCGAAAAGCAAAGGTAACAAACTAAAATACCCTTGTTCAATTAATAAGCGTAAACGAAGAGGGTTAGAGCAAGAGTTCTCTGTAAAATGACTAATAGAGTAGAACCAAACACATTTGATAGTTCTCAATACCACGATGACTGCATTGAAATTTTAAGAGAGAAACAATGGCTACTCTTCTTGGAAAAGTTTAATGGAAGCAATGAGGAAGTGACTAAACAGTTTTCCTTTACATTCAATGGGGAGAAAGCGTTGATAGGTAATTTCTCATTTAAAGTCTCAGAAGACACTATAGCACAGTCCTTAGGGATCAGCCCAGAAGGAGAGAAGTACTTCAAAACTAAACAATTCAAAGAGAAATCATGGACCCAGTTCATGTCCAGGTCGAGGGTTTCATCAGTTAATTGGAAGAAGGGTGTCCCAAGGAGCTGGTTGATGCATCCATGGGACGAGATGGTATATATCATCCAAAATTTTGTTACATGTGAGGGTCAATATAGCATAGTCTATTTGTACCATATTAAACTTCTGTTACATTTAAAGGGGCAGTGCACTATTAGTTTACCATATTTCCTCTTGCAAAGCTTGACCAAGATGTCGAAGACTATCCAAAAGCAGAAAGGTAATGAGGACAAAATTTTATATCATTTTAGGTTAATTAAGATTCTCGTTGAATTTGAAGTGCAGAAAAGGGGCAAGACATGGAAGGAGTTCCTGGTTGCCAATCAAATCAAAGATAGAGAGGACGAGCAAGAGCAGCAAGAGTACTCAGGATACATGCTTGACATTGATGAAGAGATTCCTGTGCATAAATCAAACAATGTCCCTCCACCCAGTAGCAGTGTGAGGACAAGGAAGATGAGACAAGAGGCTGCCCAGAAAATGGAGCAGGATAAAATTTTCACAACCTATACAAGAAGATCTAAGAGAGCACAAAAGACCTAGCCACAAGAAAATCAACTTGAATCAAATGCACATGCACCGATGGACATCGAGAGCAGTGCTCAGTCACAGCATGGACAAGAAGCCGAAATGGAGGTTGAGAGCAATAATAGGTAAGGAAATGAGTCACCGCCTGCAATTAAGAAACAAAGGAGGCTGGAAAAGCAAATTGAAAGATTAAAAGAAGAACTGATGGAGGCTAACATGCTGGAAAAAGTTATTAAAAGGGAGAATGAGATGTTGAAAATTCAAAGTAAGAAAACCCAGCAGAAGAATGGGAAGCTCAAAGAGCAAATTAAAGAGCTCAAGGCTGAACAGACTGACATTTGCAACTGGGCAACTAAGTGGTATACCCAAAACAAAGCCCTCAAGGAGAAATACAAGAGTTTGAAGCATGAGCTCCACATCCAGAAGAAAGCCCAGGCTAAAAAGAACATAGATGCATTATTAAAGGCAGCATAGGTTCAGGCAGGGACAGAGTATAGAGGCAGCGCATCAGGCTTAGCATGAGGACATGCTAAGACATTAAGCTTGGGGGAGATGTTGGTACCATTCCATTACCCTCTTTTTCTTCTAAAAACATCATCATTTGTCTATCTTTTCCCTCCATAGACCCCTTTACATCCATCGAAATTGATTAGTTAATAGAATTATAGTTGTTAGTTTGCATTAAAGTTAATTTATGAATTTTTATGTTAGAAATTAGGAATTTTCAACAAAAAGGTTGCAGGAAGACATCACATCCTGTAAATGGTTTATCATCTGACACGTGGCATGACAGGCAAGCCAAAGCAGTGGATAGGAACGAGCTCCTGAATGTACATGCATGGAGAAAAATCGATTTTACAGCATATCAAAAGCTCCTACTTATGCGGTCAACACTGGGTCAAACCCCAGCCTTTTGGTTACAAAGGCAGTAAAATCCATGGTTTCTAAACCGGTTTCATTTTGTCTTTTTGGAAATCAGTTCATCTTAGAATGACCACAAATCACTCCACTGTAAAAGCAGAAACATCTTCTTAAATGAATGTGCATTCGATTCAAGATAGGAAGGCAAATAAAGACTCTGTATCATTTTTTGTTTTCGGAACAAGTTACGATTATCTCTGTGTATTGTTTTGGAGAACCAAATTCATATATGTGATTGCAATCTTTAGCATTTGAATACAATTATGATTTTACTCCGGCATTATCTATGCGTTGATACTTTCAATTGATTGAGTTCATTCCAGTGTACCATTGAAACGTGGACGGGCCCTGCATGGATTGGTATACTGTTCCTTTCGTTTCCATCACTTTTGAATTTACATAGAACGCATATCGTTTAATTTCATTTACATAGCTCTTGAATTTACATAGAACGTATACAGTTAATGTTATTTCCATGCTTATGATTTTGTCAATTCGATTATGATTTCTCACAAATAGTATTTATGGTGATTGCTTAAAGATATCATCATTAGATCATTGAACCAGGTCTCATAAGATATTTGATCTAGCATTATGTTTAAAGCATTTCCATAAACTCTGTTCGTTTATGTATTTAAAGTTCAGTGTGTTTTGATTTCTTTATGAGTGCTTCAGTATTAACTAGACAGAGTTTTGTGCATAGCATCCTTGTAAGGGGACTAAAATCTCAGTCTAGCTATACTCTGTATCCTTGGGATAGTTAGATAATCTAGGTAATCTAAGTGTTAAGGTGAGGGGAAACATACCTCAACCTTTTGTAAGGAAGTACTATCGCCTATCACAACAAACACTTAGTTAGGAATCCTTTATGTCTATAGATTTTAGACACACACCTCGAAGTTTACTTACCCAGGTCGATAATAAATCTAGTCTAATCTAGCACCCTATATTGGCCACTACAGCCATCTCTTCTATCTTCATTCTTGCAGTAGATCTCATGCATGCTTTCATTCCTTTCAGCAACTTTCCTCATGCATAATGTAGACAGTTAGTTCATTAATTCTGCTTTCCTAGCTTATGAGAATGCTTCTTGTTTACATATCTTTTTGGAAATTATATATGTTTTATGTAGAGAAGGTGATTTAGTAGTAGACAAACACTTCATAGCCAACAACCACCTTTCACTTCATCCACCATAGTCATTCCTTGTTTTCACCATTGCCTTCACTAGGTATCATCATTTTACATAGAAATTCTTCCAAGCAAATTGAGTGAATCCAACCATCCTCTATCCTTGTTGTTGACTTCTGAGTGATCATAAACCTTTCCTCACTTCATTCCACCCATCTACAACCTTCCCTAAGCCTTCCATCACCTCCAACACCTTCCATTTTGCTAGTGGTTGTATCATGTATGTTTACAGGGAATCTTATAGGTTTCTAGTACATCGTATAGGTTTTCCTGAAATGGCCTGCTTTGAGGCCGCATTGAGGGAAAACCTCTAGGAAGTCACCAAAGGTCTCCCAAGGGTCTCCCACACTATCCAACCATCTCCTAACCCTTCCAACCATCCTCCAACATCCTTAATTCACCTGCCACATCACCAAAAGAAATTAGTTTGCATACTTTGCATGAAAAGACAAAAAGACAAAGCATATTTATTTCAGTCCCTTTACTTGCACATTAGTGATGTTTGATGCTTCTTACTTCCATGCTTAGATAGTAACATTTGGTTCATGTTGATTTAGCATTATTGTAAAGCATAGTTTCTTGGCAGTTAATTAGGAAATGGTGTGTTTTAGCATTGAATTTCAGTCTTTTTCATTATTGCAGTAGAGTAGCTCTCCCTTAGAGTAGATTTCCCTTTCTGCCATCAAGAAACCAAGCTTCCTCTGACTCCATAGAAGTTTGGCTTGAAAACCCCAGTGGTCTCTCACCAGCTGAACCGTGACAAAAGCCAGAACCATCACTTTTACTTGTGTATACAACATTGTCACCTCCAAGTTTGTACGAACCCTAGGTTGATAAAGTAACGCTGGTAGCCCAGGAGTTGCAGCATTCTTGCTGCAATATTGGCGCTCACCTCAAACTTATCAGAGAGAAAACTAAAGTGGGCATTTTTCTCAATTGTGGCCATCTAAATTTGGCCAGAACCCCAACCGAAGGAATCATTTTGTTTCATTTTCTTTTAATTAAGTCAATTGTTGAGAAATAGAGAGGGACCATTAATATTTCCACTATGTGTAAATACCCATCTCTGATTGTGAGAAAGGGGATTTGAATCTGAGAGGAAGAGAGGCTAAATTATATCAGAGTTTTCAACCTGTTTATAGAGGAGTTTTATTTTCATTCACACTACTGTGGTGGCGTCGAAGCCATTCTTTACAAAAATAGATCGAGTTGCTGGCATCAGGGGATTTTCACTACTGTAGTCTTTTGAGGTTCATGTAACTTGATTCAATTTTATAATAAAATTGATTTTTCTAATTATATGCATAGCACTAATGTTTGCATCAATTATTGAAATTAATTCTTGAGATTTCAATTGCATTCATGTTGTATGAGTATTTTAGTTGGCTTTAGCACTATTGTTAAATGTTAACTATTAGCCCATTTAAAATTTTGATCAAGCTATCTTGCAGGATTAATCAGAAATGCATCTTGAAAACGTGAATGTATAAGAACAAACTTTTATTTCTTTAGGCTAGCTAGCTATCTAACAATTTAAAGTTATAAATGTCCTGCTTTTCTACATGTCATTTTATTAGAACTATTTCAGTATTATGGCATGAATCTTTTGTTTCTTATGCATATGTTTATTAGGAGCTGGAGTTATTTATAGTTAAGTGTCTGGTAACTATTTATTAGGCATTTAGTTGTTTATATTTGCTTTAAAAAGGATTACATCTTGTGAACTATTTCCCTAGTCTATTTCCTTTATCTCATTTCAATTCCTACATGCTTCTTTTCCCATCCTTTTAGCTTGCTCTTGATTGAGAGAAGGACTAATCCTTCCTTCAATCAAGATAGGTCTAGGATTAGATGCATCTTAGATTATAATTTGCATGTAGTTTTACTTTTTGCATCCTAAAAGCCCCCTCATACAAGGGAAATCCTTAGAGTGGTTTGGCTGGCCATAAAATCAGCTTAAGGATCACTTTCTTTCCTGATCAGCAAGAAGAGTCGATCTGATGTCTCTTCTTTATTGGTAGGTGAAAGTCAAACTTTAAGCTAGTAGAGATAGAGAGAGGGTAATTATACCCAACTGAACCAGTCGAAACCACCATTTCAATGGAAAAGGAACTATTTTAGGTTCCTGACTGGGTGATCTCCCTTAAAATGTTGAAAGGTCATTTTTTTCAATCAACATTTTTGGCTCTAGAAAGAGAGCTTGTTTTAAATTGTTTGTTAAAATTTCTATTGCAGAATTTTAAACTTTGAGTTATTGGTTCCTCCAAAAAAACCTCCTTCGAGATGCTTTATTATATCACAATCAAACATTACTCCAATCAAGGGATTTAAAACATTGTCAAGGTAAAGTTCGATGGTAAGTATTCTACCTTCAATCACCTTTTTCAGTTCGTTTCAAATTCTCAAAAATTTAATATTGATGAGGTTGATCTTCGGAGGATTTTCACATATACTTTGACAGGTCAAGAAAAACACTGGTGTCTTTCACTTTCTAGTTGCCTCAGTACATAGCTGGGATGAGTTTGCAGCAATGTTTCTTTAATCTTTTCAACAATACAACTACAAAAAGGTTTGCAAACAACTACTTGAATTGCGTAGGATAGAAGGTGAGCCCTTAGATCAATTTTCAATTAAATTTAAATTGACATTAATTCTCTTTAAATCCAATGACTTACCTCATGAACATCAATTAACGAGTTTGTTTAAGTATTTAATTCCTCTTCCTTGTAATTCTAAAGAAGAATCAGACACCAAGGAAGACACTAATAAAGTTATTTATGACAATGAAAATATTGAACTTGTTCTTCTTCATCTTCAAAAATTATTTTAATTTATTCCCAATCCTCAAATGAATCTGTTTTTGAAAGTGAAAAAGGTAACAGTTCAAACACTTCCTCTCATAGTCTTAATGATTTCAATTATTATAAATCAACTCTGATTTCTCATTCCTGTAATGATAATGTACCTTGTTGCAGTTTTAATCTTGAGGATAATAATGATTTTAAATTCCAAATCATTTATAAAAAGGAAATCTCTATAAACAAACTTCCACTATGTTGTAACATAGATGTATATTACAAATTACCTTTCTTTCATTCTTTTCAATTTCTTTCTTTGTTTAATTTTATTATTGTTTTTTTGCATAGACTACGCTAGCATTTTGAGCAACAAAGTTCCACACTCTCGTCAAATGCATTAATTAGTACATGCAATAATCAATTTCAAAATTTCAATCATCTATTTCAATTTCTTCTTAAGTTGAGGTTCTATCTTATGACTCGACAATTTATTTTAGATTTCCAAATGCATTTGACACGAATGATAACACTCGAGAGTACAACTATACATTTTGACCAGCCATGCATTCTTTTCAAAAATCTTCCTCATTGCTATCCACTCAATTCTTTTGAAAATAAGATTTCTAATTTTTCTTTTTCTTTACAATGACCTTTCATTTGCAAAGATTTAACATTTAATAGTGGTTTGTTGTTTCCTCTTTCTTTGAATTATTTTCAAACATCTAAATCACATCCTTATTTTGATGATCCTATAGACAAATGTTTGGAAGAGTTTCAAGGGAAGTATTTTGTAAATAAGTTTATTTTTATTTTTTCAATTTTAGAAGTACGTAGTGTGTTTCTTTTTTGTTTTAATCTTTCAGCTCTAGTTTTATTTTTACTGATATTTGTTGTTTGCGTACATGCAAAAATAAAGCTGAGAGCATGGTTACACTGGAAATTTGATTTCACCTAGTCTTAATCTACTTTTTAGATTAGGATTAGGGATAGAATATATTTTTTTGTTAATTTATTGTAGATTGAATAAAAATATGATTTTAAATATTCTTAAGAAATACATGGAATAAGTTGAAGATAAATGAGGCAAACTTATTACCAAATTCTTCCAGGTATGCATTATCTCATTGTTTTATTTCAGTTTGTTCTTCTTTTCCTTTAGTTGTTTCTTCCTTATGTTTGTTTGTCTTCCTGCAGTTTCTCTTTGGAATAATTTGGAAGATCAATAAAGCAGTTGTGAAAATTTTAATAAGGACAATTTCCAAAATGCAATCAAGGTGATTTTCTTTCTCATTTTCAAAGGTTTCTTTTATTATGAAAGATTGATTATGAAGACTTTATATTTTTTTTGGAAGCCAAACTTATAAAAGGAAATTAACCTTTTTTGAACTTTTATAACCAACTTTCTTTTGCAACTCCCCATTAGATTAGAAACTTATTTAATGAATAACTAACTTACTAAGCAAGACATCATTAATATGCTTGGCATTCTTCTTAACAAGAAACTCAATTTCTTATTTCAAGATCATTCTTTTTACTTGTTTAAGTTGAGTATTGTTTATCTTATGATTTGTTTTTTGTGGTTGATTGTTTTTTGGGTTTTGTTAGTTTCTCTTGGCTCTTGACTTTGGGTTTGAATTAATAACATCTCAATTTTTCCCTTTGCAATCCCTCGGGTGCCAATTTGACCTTTCCCTCAAATTGATTTAAGTAACATTACCAAGCCTTGTTAAATAGTTCTTTTTAACCCAACATTGGTTAAGACTTGGGAATGTTTTAACCTTATTTAATGGAATCCATTAGTAAAAGGAAGAATAAAAGGAAGATCATTAAATTGTTATTTTTTAGGTACATATTGAAGTTCTAACATCATTATCTTCTATTAGTATTTGAATGTTCTCTTACCTTAACACACATAAGAAAACTACTTTACAATAAGCCATATCCTAAAACAGATACTATGGTTTATATAACTCTTCCATGTCATCCCCATCTCTTACGGAGAGGAATTGTCTCCCCAAATATTGGCACAAATTATCACAGTATAAATTAAAATTTGTGTGAAAAGCCTGAAAGATAGGGGGTCTCTGCAATGAACCAACCTACCATGATCATGGGCTTCGATTGTTATGGCACTATCGTATCTGGTCACCAAGCCATAATAATGGCTCACAACACTTCGTTGTAAGACAAGAGGTCTCATCACAAGCTGACTTGTTCATGACTATCAACACTTGTGAATGGCAGTACCATATCTAGTCACCAAGCTACGACAATGGTTTTCAGAGTTATTAATGAAATATGTCTTCTCTGAAATACTAAATAGTAGATGGGATACTGACATGCCTTTGGGTTAAAAAGGTAACCCTATTGTTATATAGCAAAATGACCCCCCTCATCAGCTCAGAGGGGAAAGATATGATAGCTGAAGCAAAGACCAAGATCACATGCCTTATTTCCACACTAACACTGGCTATACACTGACAACCTACTTTATAAAGCTTCTATGTAAGCCTAAGGGTGCGATAGTGACCCTAATAACTCTAGTTGTTAGTTTGGAAACAGCATTAGTGGATCCTAATGAAGTTATAAAGGTCAAAGGAGCGAATTGACTCATAAATATCTAGATATTTGCTCCTAAATCTACTCAAGAAAAGCAAGGAGACAGCTCAAGTTCGACCTATTTGGGGGATTTCTAATCCTAATGAAGGAGGCAAATGGGAAATAGCTGAAAAGCATGGAAACTCCATTGCTTTTACCTTAAGGAACTCATGGAGGAACTTGGCAACCCTAATTCAATTGCTACATAAGCAAAGCTAGGGCTATGGTGATAGAGGTCAGATCATTTGAAAGGATAGCTTACTTGATTGTTGAGCATAGTCTCAAATCTAAGCATAAGAAGTTGGTAAGAAGGGAGAGAGAGAGAGAAGCCGGAGGGGTAAGGTAAGGTTGATGCAACAGATGGTTGTAATCACTCTTCCAACATTAATATAGAATTGCAGTTGTACTGTCTACTCCATGGTGTTGGTACTATCATTCATTTATTTGTTTGTCCAATACATTTTAGCATGAGTAGCTTAGTTATGTGTAACTAGATGTCTTTTATGTATTCATGTATTAGTTATCAAGGTTGTATGTTGTGATTATGCTTGTCTCTTTTATGTGCAGGACTTGATCTGGAGCCAGCTCAGGGGAATTCCACCTAGATGCATTGTGCTCTCCAGCAAATCTACACGGAGGATTGAGGTAATCCATCTATTTTTTTTTTATATTTGGTTAATGTTTATGGACATGCATGTAACTTTGTGGTAGCTAGAGATAATCTTACAGTCTGACAAGGGTCCCGGGAAGACCCTTGAGGGTATCTCCATTCTCCATACACCATGCATTTTATCCTACAGCAGAATTGGTGACTCCACTGGGGACTATACATCTAGTTCCCGGTTTACCCGGACAGTTCTCAGTTTCCTCCTCCTTCTAATACCTCCCTATACTTCTGCATTCCCTTTCTGACCCACCAAAACCTTGTTGCATTCTGCCTTCATAAATTCATCCTTGAATGTGATCCTAAGAGCCCTGTTTTGAGCTATTTTCCCACACTAACGTAGGTCAGTAGACTAAACAGTGCTTTATAAAGCTCTGTGTCTGCACACACAGAGTGTTAGTGGACCCAGTAACTCTCTGTAGCCACTGCTACAGAGTGTTAGTCCCCGAAATCTTGACATGTAGCTGTGTCTATAAACTCAAAGGCATGGGAAGCCTACTCATGGACTGAAAAGGATCTACAGTTGCATTTTGTTAGCAAGATCAGTGTCCTGAAAGAATTTTTTTTTTTAGGAAATAAGTTTTTTTCTTTCTTAAAACATTTTTTATGAAAGAAAGATCTATATTTTTTATTCATTCTTCTGCTTAGCTAGTTAAAAGCTGCTTTATTTTGGTTTCAAATAGCTGTTAGGAAAGCATTGGAAAGATTCAAGTTGGTTATGCATGTGTTATAATGACTAGGATGCATGGAACAAATATGAATATGTGAAATACTCTCACCTGTAGAATACAGCTTGTTTTCATCGAATTGAATATTTTTTAAGCATTATCTTGTGCATGATTTTTGAGTCAGAGTCCCATCACATTTTATGTGTCAACTCCCCTATAGAAGAAACTAAAAAAAGTACACATAAAATTTACCTAAAATCAATCAGTAACTCTTTATTGAGCAAATAAACATTAGTTCAGGCTAGGATCTTGGGATAGGCAGTGTGAGTAAACTGCCCAAGATCAGAAACCAAAACTAGTGTCATTAAATGAGAGAAAATTCCTTCTGCACTCATACTACTGAGACCACTCTAGTCAAAGCGGAGCTAAATACCAGACAACATCGGAGTGTAAGTGAAGGTAGCCTGCCTTCGCTTGCAATTCCTTTGGGTATTCTATGTATTGGGGATCACTTCAGGGATTTCGAAGCTGAGTCGGGGAGTCAGGTATCCTACCCACGCAACGTGCTATCTATGACTATGTCTCCCCTAGTAGTGTATGTGAGTTGAGGTATCCTTAGTGGCCAAGCTTTTAGGGACTTACACAAGGTGACTAGGGCGGGCTGCCCTGGTACCTAACATAGACAGACCTACTCTGTCTTCCATTTTTAAGAGGGTGCTTGTCTTCACGAGAGTACTTGGCCCCTCAATCTGAGGTTTGGGCGAAGCTCTAGAGTAACCATAATTGTACATTTGGCCAGCCCTCTCTATTATTCATTGTGATACTGGGTTTCATCTCGAGTGATAGGTGCTTATCAGACAGGGTCATTTCCCTATGTTTACTGATTGATAAACTTTGTGTATTTTTTATATATTTTTAGGTACCCGTGTGCTATCATTGAGACTTTAACAAATATCGCGATAAAATTTATTGATAAAAATTAAATGTCACTGTGGCTACATCCGGCCCTCGTCATCAATCTAGACGATTGTTAGGACTTCCTCCACTCATTATGGAAGATCTGCCGAGCTCTAGTGAACCAGAATCCCCATCTTCGAGGAATCAATCTCCTAGATCTCACACAGAATATGTTTGGACAACTAACGATTCAAGTTTGTTAAAGGATTTCTTTACTGAAGGATTTCTTCCTCCCTTTAACCCTCTGCTCACGAATCCGTTGGACCCACTCTTGGTTCCCATGGCACCTGTACTCCATGTCTCTTTAGTTGGAACATTTCCATCCATCCTGTCGATGACTAATGGGTCATGGAACTTTGTGGACACCTTTGGTCCTCCACCACTTCCCTAGTCGACAGTCACCACCACACCATTGATGACAAACCCCGTTATCCCATTTGTCCCAAGTATAAACACTCACATGACACCCTCCATGAGTGAAACCTAGTCAATGCCGAGTTCCACCCCTTTAGTGTCAAACTGTATACCTTTGACAAGTGCTACATACAACGCTCCTTATAACGCTCAATATAGCACTATTAGCATGGTTCCCGTCCACCAACAATATGGTCAGCAACCATTGTACAGTTCAAACCCCCATATTCAAGTATTTGGGGGCATTCTGAATATGCACATACTGGTCAGGAACGTAATAGTTCCCCCTCCATTCTTAGGCATGCATGGTCAGTCATTGATTGACATGAGCGTCCCTTATGTTAATCAAGGACATATGGTTAGCTCTGTGGTGAGCAGGAATCCTCAAGGAGGTCCCAACCAATCCATGGGGGCACCCTACTCACAAATTCAAATGAGTCAAGGGAGCACTACTTATCCTGGGGGCAATTCTATACCCCAACATCACATTCCCCATGGAAATCCACACTACAATGCCATACCCCAAGGCAACTACTATAACACGCAGCCTAAGTATGATATTAGGACTCAAATGATGGGAGGACTGTAAGGATCCTCAAGTCATATATCATCGCCTTGGTCCGAGTTGAGGGCACCACACTCTACCTTTCTTGGCAATGTTGGATATCCCTGACTTGTACAAACTTACAAATGACCCCATATATCATAACTTACTTTGGCTTCCAATCCCGCATAAAATACCAACAGACATCCCCAAGTTCGAAGGGAAACAAGGGTAGGATTCGGGCACCCATATCACCACCTATCATCTTTGGTGTGTTTTCAACTCCATGGTGGACGATAGTGTCTAGTTACATCTTTTTCCCCGCACCCTCACAGGCAACGCAGCTAAGTGGTACGTTGAGTTACCATGCATGTCAGTAAATACCTTCGACGCTCTAGCGATGGAATTCTTAAAGCACTTCTAGCTACCCATCTGCTATGAGACTGGGATAGAGATCTTCACTTCATTACCTCAAGATATTGCCACCCACATCTCTAATCATATATATGAATGGAGACGTAGGCGGAGGTTAGTCAAAGCTCCCCTCCTAGACTATCTCTTAACGGAGTGGTTCTGCAAGTCCCTACTCCCGCAAATCGCTAAAGATGTCGCTTTAGGTGGTGCGGTCACAGAAGACCAATTCACACGTCTTGCCTGGCACTTAGATCTAATATATTCACAGTCTGGCACTCTTTACGATGTAATCCCCAATTCCCCTCGTAACTCCAATGTTTTCGCTACTCAGCACCTCGGAGCGCACGCCGATGGGATTATCAGTACAACCTCTGGGGCTACTATAAAACAACTCAGCGGTCACATTGCCCAGATGTCAGTGGACCCCTTTACCAAATTGACTGCTCTTCCTACCACCGCGATAAACTATGTGCAGTCTATGCAAAAACCCGGTGGTAAGAACAAGAAGAATAAGAAAAAGACCATTCCTTCTGAGGAGCAGTCAACAAATCAGCAAAACCCAAAGCAGAAGGTTGTTCTGCCTCCTAACGATGGAAAGGATAAGCCCGCCAGATTTCCTTGCAAAATCTATGCTGAAGACCACATGACCTATCGCTACCCACGTCTTTAGGAATGCATAGAATACATTGCTAAAAAGGATACTGGTAGGACCCCCGCTGTCCTTAATAATCCTTCCTCCACTCAACAACAGCAAAACCTTATTGCAAAGGAACCACAACCCCCGCAAGGAGGTAATGGTGGTTCACAACATCCTTCAGCTGGTGAAGGATCTTCTACCATTTACACCTTTGAAATGGTAGTGTTAGCACCTAAATCCGCCTTAGGCTGAAGGAAGGAAAAATTCAGGGTAACCACAAACCACGCTCAGTTTGGTAGCTAGCCCTACCAGATCAGGAGAGGGCTCTCTCCGAGTCACGCTCAGTGAATAAGTAAACGAAATGGTCTGAGATGACTTACAGTGAAATATTGATCTTAAGCTAGTAAATAAATATTGATACAAGAAGCAATTTTTTATAAATGACCGAGTTTTTGGGATGTATGGTACCAACGAGCAGCAATGAGCAGAGAATTTAACACAAAGGCACAGATTATTTCATGAGGCAAGACAGGCGGAAAGTCTAGCAATTTAGTTTGAAATAACGCGGAGTGGAGAAATTGTTTAGGAGGGTGAAAAGGGCATAAACACACGAATCCTTTTCAACAGAAGAAGAAACACATAACGTGAAACTTTCCCACAGGCAGAGCAATAAAAATGAATTCTACCTTATCTTACTTATAAAATTTCACTGGAAATGAATATGAATGGACTGTGAAACATAACAAAAATACATATGAAAATAAAGAGAACACATTTGCTACACTCACAACCACATGAATCTCATGAACCAGAGCCGCTGCCTTTCATTAATTCTCTGTCAAAATATACAATGAAGAACTGAGTTTCTCTCCCATAGTCTCCCAGAAATTACAACCAACCAACCATTTTCAAATGGTCTGCATCCAATAAATAGACTATGCCATGGGGAAATAGAATGACCAAGAGTTTGGGAGTTTTGCAAATGATTACAAACTGGAAATGGAAAGCCAACCATTAGTTACAGATGCAACGTTACAAAAATGACAAATGGCTTGGGTGACCGCTCGCCTTCCTTTGCCACTTGGATAGAAGCCAAACTCTTTAAACTTTGCCTTAGTTGCTGAAACAAATATAGTCTAAATGAGCAGGCCCACTTGGAGAAAGTCGCGAATCGAAATGTCGCGAAGCGGAAGTGATTTTGGCCTTTTTGTCTATATGCGCCGCGCCCAAATATATATGCGTCGTGCCACTTTGGAGGCGATTTTGAGGTACCTTCTGGAGTCCAAATTGTGCCCACGTGTGCTTGTTGGAAAGCCTAGCTTGTCTACTTTCCAATCCAAGTGGAATTTCTAAATTTGGTGCTCATTTGCCCCTCCAAAACTTCATTCTCCCAAGACCTCTTCCTGTGTGTCAAAATAGGGGCAGAGAGGTCATTTTTTGAGTGTTTTTTACCTTCTGGGGACTCAAATCATGCCCAAATTTCTTGTCCATGCACCAACAGGCATGATTTTTCATGCTGAATCCCGAAATGCAAGCCAGGGAGAAAAACCCTGTGTTGTGCCCAAAAATTCGTCATGTGACCAAAATGCCCCAAATTTTTTGAAATTTGGGTTGGAGGTTCTCTATGAGGTGATATGCTAGGCCACAGAGGCTTCAGCCAAGATTCGAAGCCGATCTTGCTATTTTTGCCTCTTTTGGCTCTTTGTCACTTTGCTCAATTTTTCCTTCAAACTCCTTATCCGAGCCTTTGAACTCGTGTTCAATGCTCTATAGTGATAAACCATCTGCCTCAATATGGTTTTTTCCTTGTTGGCCTTCTCTAGCAGTCTCTCAAGGTGGATGTTGATACGCTCGAGCCAAGACTCTCGGTCATTGTTAATCTCTTGCTCTAAGGGAGTGAGCTCAATCCTCCTATGTTGGGCAACTTGGCGATTCTCACGGATGCTTTGCAGCTCCATGATTTCATGCTGGTCCTCAAGCTATTTGTTCCTCTGCTCCAAATACCTAATAATCCACTTGGCCCTCTCGAAATTGAGTGACAAGTCTTGGATCTCCTTTTTCTGCTCCTAGATGGTCCTCCTAAGTTTGGCACTCTCCACATCTGCATCATCATCATGAATGAGGATGAAGTCGGCCTCTTTTTCACTTGATGGCCCCTCGTCATGCATGGGCCTCTTGCCCTTGTCCTGTACCTGTGTTGTCGATTTCAGAAGCGAGGCCCCTTCCACCCCGGGTGGAGATAACACTCGCTTTGCTGCTGCAAACAAATGTCTACTGCCTCTCTAATAGGTGATGAATACTGGCATAGTGGTGGTCTCATGGTGCTCATACTGATAAGAAGGACCACCTATCTCATGTTCAACCTCTAATAATACCTGTGAAGTGCTGAAGAGGTCACGGGAGATGAAGTCATCCCAAGTAATGCCCTGCAATCCCAATTGATGATCCACCAAAATCTTAATAAGAGAAAAGTGATAAACACTGTTAAGTTGCTGCTGAGGGGTTTTGTGCTGCATGAAGGTGTTCATCCTCTCTATGTTCTTGCAAATGAAATATGGGATGTTCATCATCCGTACCCTGGTAAAGTGCATGAGCAACCTGATGTGATAGGCATATAGACGAGAGAACCTCCCCTCACAGCTGAAATATTTCATGATCAACTTCATGAGTGGAGCATATTCATCTTTCAAATATCTGAATGGAAAGACTCTTTGGAGTTGCCTCAAGAAATTGGCCTTAATGTAAGCCTCATAATGCTGCCGATCCACCTTCTATTTCTTGTGCCACTGTTCTCCAACATTCGGTATGTCAGTTGCTAATGAGACAGCTTCGGGTGTCAGTGTGAAGGTGACCCCAGCCAGGATAGAGTGACCTCCATGTAAGTGAAGCACAAAAAGACGGGCCAACTCATGATGAAATCGAACATTAGCCACCCTTTGACAAAACTCAAAACATGATAGATGCTGGAAACATGACATAGCAAGAGGGTAGGCCTGCAACTCTGTGAGGGTGGTTGGCTCATCCCTAACATGTTTGCCACTTTTGTGATGTCTCCTGGGAGCCTATTCTTCCGAGGATGAATCACTTTGGGTTTCCATCTCATACTCTGATGAATGCTCAAATGCCATGACTGTTGTATGTGTACTATGCTTGGACTGCCCTTTGATGATGGTAGTGAAACTATGTGTTGATATGAACTCTGCCACCAAGGGGAACAATGCAAAAAAGGGAGTGTTAGGAAGAGGAATAATATGATGGAATTAGGGGTTATGGGGGGAAATTTTGTGTAGTGATATGTAGGAGGGTTTGGGGATTTGATAAGGTAGGGTTTTGGGGTTTTATAGTTGACAACTAAGTGGAGGGGATAGGCAATAGGGGTTTAGTAATGTTTTAGGGTAGGGAAAATAGGGAAAAATGGGATAGGTGGAAAGGGAAAAATGGAAAGAAGGGGGAAAATGAAAGGGAGGAGGAGCCTTGGCATCAACACCACAAGTTTGCAACCCTAGAACAAAGGTTTTGATGATTTCAAGTGGTAGGGTTTAGGCATTTTTTATTGAAATTATAAATGGAAATAACCATCATCCTATCCACAAAATTTGATTAGCAAGCCAAGACATAGACCCTACCTGGCAATTGGAAGGAATTCCAAACGATTTGTGGCAAATTTGGAACAATTTCAAGCCTTTATGGGTGTGTGCCACGCAGCAAACCCAGTGCACTACACTTTGTATATGCATCGTGCCCATGTTAACTTTACACTGTGGAGTAGTGCTCTGTGTGCCGCGCTCTCTATGTGCACCGCGCTCCTCTGTGTGTGCGCCATGCTCATGAAAATGACTCCAAACTCACTCCAAACGCGTGCAAGTTCTCCCAATGACTTTGCAATGCTTCTCTATAACCTTGATTTGCAAAATGAATTTGTTACTTGTGGAAACTTGTATATAAAGGCATTTGGAGTCATGGGTTTAATTTTTTCTTCTTCAAAACCCACTTTGCTAATGTCTTGTTTTGGCACTTTTTCTCTGATTTAAAGCAACTTTGTATTTCACTTTTCCTTTTGAATTTTTAGCTAAAATGATGAAATTTTTGGCACTTTTTGTAGGGGTCACATGACATGGCATTTGGCCAAGGAAACCATGCCTACGCCTGAAGAGATCAACTGGAGAATTTTTTTGGAAATTATCACAAATGACACACTGTATGACTTTTCTTCAAAACAGAGTTTTGAAGAACAGTCGTAATCTGTCAACATGACGATGAAAATCTGTGAATCACAACTTTGTAAGGGCTTCCCTTTGGCCTGCATGGCTTTATTGGACATGGTTGAAGACCAAATTGACTAATCCCTAGACCTAATGACTGAAAATGACTCTTGTCCATTAAAAAAAATCAAACATTGATTGTCATGGACTTTAGTGAACATTGACAAAAGACCTAAGCCAGCAGGTGCCAGACATGAGGGGAAATGACTAGCATGACCTTTTCCGTCATATTATGGCATGCCTCTAGCGAAATGAAACTGATTGAATGGAGCAGGACTCCTAAAAATGAAATGCAGAAAGAGTTTTGACCTCTGACTGAGGATTGACAAGACTGACTCTAACATTGGCTCCAATGGGGGATGGTAGCTCCTTGGAGGTGGCAAGAATAGCAGATCTCTGGAAGAGCTAGACAGTGCCTTAGTCCATTGGGCTATGGAATCATTATTTTGACGAACAACACAAGAATCTGACTCATTTATAAAACTAAAATGACCAAAAAACTGACTCAAATTTGATATTGAAATGACCTGAAGACTAACTTGACAAACTCTAACCAAACTGAAATAAAATGGTATTTACAGTGACAGTGGAAGTAGCGTCAATAACTCAGAAATGGTACCACTTGAGTAGCCGACCATTGATCGGCCCTCCTAGACAATCTTCCCCGTTCATTTCCTTCAGAAGAAAGGCATTTTGACCCCGATATGTTGCAATCTTGAAGGGACCTTTCCAAAGGTTCTCAAACTTACCGTGCTTACCTTTTTCCTCATTCCTTGCATCCCACTTCAGCACCACATCATCCAACTGAAATTTGTCCGCCTTTGCTTTTCTGTCATAAATTTTCTTAATCTTCTCCTGCAACTTGGATGTGTTCTAGAAGACTTCCTCTCTGGTCTGCCGCGAGTGGACCATTTGATTCAACCTTCTTTGCATAGGATCATCTTCACTGCCGACCTCCTGAAGAAGTTTGACTACCGGGGCTGCGAGAGAGGTAGGAAACACTGTATCAACTCCATAAACAAGCTCAAAAGGTGACGTACTAATGGATTTCTTCTGACTGACCCGATCTGCCCAAAGTGCATTGACCAACCTCTTATGCCAGCTTTTCTTGTTTATTTCCAGCAGCTTCTTGATGATGTTGACCAATGATTTATTCGAAGACTCCACCAATCCATTACCTTGCGAATGATAGGCAGTTGAGTGACCCAAAATGATGTGATATTTATGACAAAATTCTATCATCCTTTTTTATTTGAAAGCTGTTGTGTTATCAGTGATTAAATTATTCGGGCAACCAAAGCGAGAAAAGATGTTATTTTCAAGGAATGAAATAATTACTGCATCTGTAGCATGTCTGGTGGGAATTGCTTCGATCCATTTCGTGAAATAATCTGTCACTGTGAGGATCCATCTATGCTGACTGGAAGAAGTGGGATGAATTTCACCAATGAAATCCAACCCCCATTACTGAAAAGGGGCACTCACTTCAATGGGCTTGAGTAGTAAAGGCTGTAACTTCTCTCTTCCTTCGAAAATCTGACACTTATGACAGCTCTTGACCATCTTATATACTTCAGCAAACAATGTCGACCAATAGTATCCCGCTCTCAAAATTTTATTTTTTGTTGATTTCCAAAAAAGGTGACCACCACAGTCTCCTCCGTGGAAATCCTCCATGACCTTCTTTGCTTCCTTTTCCACCAAGCAATTTAACAGAACGCCACCAGGGTCTTTCCAATAAAGTGCAGAATTCAGAATGCAAAACTTTGCAGCCTTCAATTTGAGTGTTCTCGCTTTGTTTCTAGTCATGTCAGGCGGTGGTGACAAATTTTTAAGCACATATATGATATCTGAATACCATGGAGAAAGAGAAAACATTTTAGATACCTGAATTGATGATCCTTCCTCATTCTCATTGGACATAGCAGCGATCAGATTTATGTCCAAGGCGTGCAAGTTTGATTCGGCCATTAACTTTGCCAATCCATGTCCTTTAACAAGATTTGCGGGTTTTATTTCCACATCATATTCCAGCAAAGTTGTAATCCACTTGCCTCGTCTTCCTTCTGGATCGGTCTACACTAAAACATCTTTGACAGCAGCGTTAGGAACATAGGCCAAAATATGAGAATGTAGAATATATATCTGGAAATCTTTCAATGTTTTCAAAAGTGCAAGGGCTTGCTTCTCAATGATGTTGTATTTTAAGGTTCCATCTCTTATAGCTCTGCTGAAGAATGCAATGGGTGTTTCGTGATCATCTCTTTTCTACAATAACATCGCTGCCATAGTATGCTCCGAAGCGAATGAAAACAATATAAAATCCTGAGTGTAGTCTAGGCTGACTAGAACTAGAGCTGAAGAAAGAGCCAATTTGACTAAATTGAAATATTTTACAGCCTCCTCCGTCCATTTCACTTGGTTTTCCTTCTTAAGCATGTTTGTGATCTCTCTTAGGTGTTCAGCAAGATTAGGTATAAAGTGGCGTAGAAAATTCATTTTACCATTGAAAGATTGAATCTCTTTCTTATTCCGGGGCATATCAATTTGCTGAATTGCTTGCACACATGCTGGGTCAATAAGAATGCCATCTTTTGAGATAATGTGCCCGAGTAGTTTGCTTTCCTCCATGGCGAACAAGCGAATTCAGTGATAGGCCATCTTTTCTACACTTTTGAAAGATAGTTTTTAGATGGTACATGTGTTCTTCATCAGATTTGGAAAACACCGTCAAATCATCCAGGTACACAACCAAAAAGACATCCTTCTCATTTGCGAAAGCCAAGTCCATTGCACATTGAAATGTGGCACCCGCATTCTTCAAACCGAAAGACATTTTAGCGTAATGAAAATTTCCCCATGGAGTGGTGAACGTTGTCTTGTCTCGGTCATCTTCATGGATAGAAACTTGGTTATATCCAGAATAACCATCAAGTAGTGACATATGAGACGCTCCCACTACTCGTTGAAGTATATGGTCCATTTTGGGCAGTGGATAGTTGTCTTTCAACAAAACTTTATTGAGATTTCTAAAATCAATGCATAAGCGAATCTCACCTGTCTTCTTTCGTATGGGCACCAAATTAGAGATCCAATCCGAAAATCTGATGGGAACAATGATCCCTGATTTGTACAACCTGTTTATCTCCTTTTCATTTGATGGCAGCAACTTTGGATTTAGCCTTCTCAACTTTTGTCTGAAAGGTTTCTGATTGGGCTTAATGGGTATAGTGTGTTGAATTATATTGGTATCATATGTCTTTAAGTCGGAATAGTCCCAAGCAAACACATCTGCAAATGAATATACTTTTCTTTGATCTTTTGTGTCAATGATTTAGAGAGTTTTACCATTTTAGGATTAGTCATTGTTCTGACATTGACTTCTTCCACACCCTTCTCTATTGGCTGCAATGTTGGTTTGCGGGCTACATCATCTTGATCAAAGAGTTCTTCTAAAGGTATCAAACCTTTAGGAATTGTAGAAATTTTGAATAATTTAACACATATTTAACAGAAATTATCCTGATCATGTACTATTGCGGAAAACATACACAATACATAAGCTCCTCTACGTTGATCATCAATATAGCAGCATCAATAACAATAAAACATCAAGAGCATTCACACATTAACACAGTATGTATCCCGGGGAAAGCATCTCGCTAAAAAGCCCAACTATCTGTATATTAATGATTGAGTCATGTAACATTACAAAGTACAATGCTTATCACAAGCAATCCAGTACCAGCTCCACCTGTTACACACAATACAGCTCAGATCTGAAACAATCACTGGCTCAAATCTCTTCCGCTGCTTGCCTGCCTCCGCTGCTCAATACCTGCACAAGAACCGGTGATAAAAATTTCCCAAGGCGCCACGTCTTTCCTTGGCTAAATCACGTATTTCCAAGCTACAATGTGGGCAAACTCATTGGCATACTCAATCCCTGATTTGTGCAAGATCTGGTGCACAACTATAGTCACAACTGATAGCAATCTGATTCTCTAACACCTGTCCCTGCTGAACTGAACATGCACTGACATGCAACTGAGTTAACTGATGTATTCATGAGTTGTATTATGAGTTAATAACTTTTGAATTAATTAATAACTAATTCACCCAACTCGTCTCTAGTCTATTCGCCAGTTAGACTAAATACAACCAGTTTAACAAAGCTAAACTGAACACAACTCCATCAACTGCACCTCCAGTCCACTAAACTCAACTCACTTGAGTTCTAACTGAAGTCATGCATGCAAATATTCAACTAACCCATAAGAACACGTATTTCCTTCATGCAATTGCATGTGCCACATCCGTAGCTCGAACTGAAGTGCTCCAAGAGAAAAAGACAAAGTTTATAGTCCAAATATTATTGTGAGATAATAATATTTGACTTTTCTATTTTTGACAGCCAGTCTAAAAATAGACTTGATCACTCACACTGTGATCACTCACACTTTCATCAAAAAATAGAAGTCCATATATTTTTCCCAACTTGATCAATCATCCATAACAACAACCTGCAATCCATAGACATGATCCATATGTCTAAAAATAGACATAGTCTAAAAATAGACTTGCGCCAAAAATAGCCTGCGGGCCCACTTAGTGAAGGCGACTCTTTTCACTAAGCTCATCATCTTGTTGCAATCTCAACACTCCCTATCGACAAGATATGGATTATCAGCAACCCCTATCCTGCCTCGGTGGTACTCGAATTTGCTCCTGGTGAGAGCCTTCGTCAGAATATCAGCATCCTGATCCTCCCTTGGAATGTATGAAAGTAACATGATCCTCCGCTGCACACAATCTCTGATATGATGGTACCTGATGTCAATATG